>PVJA010028525.1:0-27409 GCA_004027025.1 Myocastor coypus | reverse complement strand
TCTTCTTCTTCTTCTTCTTCTTGTTCTTCTAAAATTTATTACTTTTTGCTTATTTCTTTTTATTTTGCTTCTAAAAATTAAACTGAGGACCTTGTGCTTGTCAGGCAGGCACTTATGTGCTGAGCTGTATTCCCAACCACTCAATTTCTTTCATATATATGGGCCTACTCAGGTGAAATATTTTCTGTATATGTCTGTGGGGCAGATTGTGTTTTTCAAGAAAATTGTCCATTTCAGTTAAATTATTAAATTTGTTGTCAGAGAATTTTTAGAATATTCCTGTATTATCTTTTTCATGTTCATGGCATCAATTGTGAGCATGGGAAAGATGATTCCTCTTTTGTGAGACATCAATAATTTGCGCCTTCTTTCTTTCTTTTTTTTCTATTTGTTTCTTGAATAGGCTGGCAAATTGTTGTCATCCTTTCAAAGTATCAGATTTTGGACTGCCCGGGGCCTGCCAGAAACTCTTTCAAGCCAGCACCCAGGCCTGGCCTGAGAGTGGAACTTCATCCATCAGACAAGCCCAGCATGGAACCCTGTGGCAGAACTCCCTGCAGAGAGGCTGGAGACAAGACCCACCCAACTGATCCAGGAGCAGAACATTGTGCCAGAGTGGCACAGTGGGTTTACCTCCAAGGGCTGCAGCAGGAAGAAGGGGAACACAGCAGCCACACCCAAGCCACACCCACCTGGACCAGTTTGAACTTGGTAGATCCAGACCTGGTGCTAAGGCGAGAACTCTAGCAAAGCTCTACACCAAGGGTCAGAAGGCAGGGCTATACAAAATGACAGAGAAAAGGAGCAACATACATTCTCAGACCCCAAGCCCACCCAGAACAAATATAGGAGACAACAGCATAGAAGAAATTGGAAATCACACACCTGAAATCTCTGGAATTGTAGCACCTGAAGAAAAAAAAAAAAAAAACTGCAGAAAAATAGAGAGGAAATCAGATCAGAAATAATTTCTGAAGTAAAAAGAGAAATGATAATTAGAATGAAAAAAGTACTAAGTGCTTCTAAAGAAGACACTGATAAAAAAAAAAAAGAGAGAGATGGAAAAATGGTGCAATCCATGAATGAACAACATAGTAAAGAAACAGAATGCATGAAGCAGATTCAAGTGCTGTACAGGAAGTTAAAACCTCAATCGCAAGCTGGAAAAAAACGTTTGAATGAAAGTGAAAATAGATTTTCAGACCTTAAGGACACCACTGCAGCTAGTAAAAAGGTAAAAGAGATCTCTTAAAAGCAAGAAGAATATAGGGAGATAGCATGGTAGAATAAGCGCTTGCCTGGCAAGTGCAAGGGCCTGAGTTTAACCCATGGCTCTGGAGGGGGAGGGGGACAGGGGGAGGACAGAGAGGTACCAAGTAGGATATAGGAAAAAAAAATTTAACATCTGCAAGATGATGCAAAGATGAACAGCATAAGGCTAATCGGCATCAATGAGGACGAAGGAGTCAATACAAATCATGTAAAAAGAATATGTGCAGAAGTAATAGCAGAAAATTTCCCAAATATGGGTTCAGGATATCTGACCTTCAGGTAACCGAAGCGCATAGAACTCCAAATAACATCAATTCAGCTAAAACCACACCCAGACATATGATAATCAAGATCCCAGAAATTCAGCACAGGAACAGTATACTAAAAGTTGCTGGAGAAAAGAAAAAGATCACATTTAAGGGAAAATCCACCAGAATAATGGCAGATTTCTCTTCACAAACCATCATGTCAAGAAGAACATGGAGCAGAGTACTTCAAGTCCTTCACGAAAACAAATTCTATCCCAGACTGCTATACCCTGAAAAACTCTCAAGTTTGATGGAGAAGTAAAATACTTCCATGACAAAGAACAACTAAAGAATTTCATGATGGCAAAGCCAACTCTACACAGAATACTAAAAGATATTCTGGAGAGGGATCAAAATGACCACAGCTCTATGAATGAGAATGGAAAGAACCCACCAAATAGGGCAAACAAATAAACTCAGAGGAGCCAAATAAATGTGGATGCAAAACTAAATGTCTCAGTTTTTTTTTACTCATTGCTGGGGCAAAATACAGGCCCCCTAAAATGAAGGAACAAAGGTTTATTTAGCTCACAGATTGTGGCAGTTTCAGTACGTGCTCCACCGGCTCCAAGGCAACGAGTGGCGGCGGAAAACACGGAAAGCAGAGGAGGAGCAGCAGCTGCGGTGTCTATCAAGCCTCTCCCTCATCCTTCTATGCTGACTGCAAAGGTCTGAGCTCTGAGAGAAAGTGGTGGCGGCTGCTGCAAAGACCCAAGCGCCGCCGAAATCGTAGGCTGCACTGATCAAGCTCCTCCAGGGAAGTAGCACTGGAAACCAAGAACTCCCCCAAGGAAGTGGGGTGCATTGAAGCCTTCCTCAACCCCTTTCCATCTGACTCAGCACTCATCCCTAAAGTGGGGCCTTCCCTGTCTCACAGGCTGGCGTCCCCTATACCCCAGATTGTGGAACTGTGGAACAAATCCAGCCAAGTGGGCACACAATGTATCAACCGCTACGCTAGGTCTGACTCTGGAATCAAGGTCCTAGCCTCTATGCTCATCATGTTTCCTTTTTAGTGTAGTAAGCATGGCAGACACATGCTCCAAAGAAGGACCACCCAGGAGAGCATGGGAGTTATGGCAGGAACTGGTCGATAAGAGCTGATTAAAAAGGGACTATGATCATCCACCTGGATTTGCTTCTGGGACATTAGCTGCTCTTCTAAGTTTCTGTGAGGCAGGTTGTTTGGTATAGATCTTCAATATTCCCCAAATGCTTGTGTGTGAGAGACGTGGGTCTCAGTGGATGGTGGCCCTGGGAAGTGGTGAGTACTTAGGGAGGTGTGGCCTAGTGAGAGAAAGTAGGTCATTGGGTGGTGAGCCCTCCTGGAGGAGGGGCCTAGTTAGAGAAAGTAGGTGATTAGATAGTGAACCCTCCTTGAGAAGGGGCCTAGGGAGAGAAAGTAGGTCATTGGGTGCTGAACACTCCTGGAGGTGGGACCTAGTAAGAGAAAGTAGGTCATTGGTGTATCCCTTGAAGAGAGGACATGGAGACCCCAGCCCTTTCCCATCTACCTTTCTGCTTCTCAGCCAAAGTAAAAAGAGTAGCCTTGTCTCCCTTGTGTTCTCCATCATCATGCTCTGCTTCTACTCAAGTCTGCAAATAACGGAGCCATGTTACCATGGAGTGACTCATCTGAAACCATGAACCAAATACATCTTTCCTATTTTGTCACTGTGATGAAAATAAGAGTAACAAAGTGTACCTGAAAGTATAGACATCAAAGTAGCTGTGATTGTTAATTTTTTGTGTTCTAACTTGATTAGGTCATGGTACATATTTTTTGATCAAATCAGTCTAGATGTGGCTGAAAAAGAGTTGATAGATCTGACTGACAGTTAGATCAGTAGACTTTGAGGAAATCACAACATCCTGTAATATAGTGAGCCTCATTCAATGGTTCTCAAGGCCGTAAAAGGAAAAGACTCAAGTGACCCAAGGAGGAAGGTAATACCCCAGATAGCCTTAGACATTGCTCCTGAGCTGCTACGGCCACTCTGCCCTGATCTGAGTCTCTAGCCTGTAGCCTTGACCTGCAGATTTCAGACTTGCAGCCCCTGTAATTATGTAAACCAGTTCCTCAAAGTTCTCTGTCTTTGTTTCTGCCTCTACATCTCCCTCTCCTTCCTCCTCTTCCTTTCTCCTCCTCCACCTTCTCCTCCTCCTCCTTCTCCTTCTTCCTCTTCTTCTCTTCCTCCTCCCTCCCCCTCTATCTTTCTTGCTTCCCTTTTTACACACTCAAACTTTTAGTTCTGTTTCTCTACAGGATCTTGACTAATATAGTGACTAGGTTGTAGCCTCAAGATGTGCCTAGAAAAAGTTAACCATTTATAGCCCAGTTGTGTGGACCAGCCTGAAGTCCCATTCTTCTTAACTAAATGAAAAGGGGTCTTTCAGGCCTGTACTCTGGAGGAATCAAAGACTGTCTGTGTGTCTGTCTATGTGTGCAGAGACTGAGATTCTATCTCCCTCTCCAGGATAATATTCTCCTTAGAAGACTGGAAAGCCACCAGGTCACCTGAAGTTCATGAAAATATCTGCCCAAATCCTCTACACTCTGTCCTATTTATGGGTTATCCAGTGACAAGTCTACTCCAATTTGGTTCCCTGGGAGTACTTCCAAGCTTAACAAATAGTCCACAGTGCCCAAATAAAAATATTCCATGACATCTAGAGCTTAACAATTGGTACCACACAGGCGGGTAGCATTTCCTAAGCCCTATGAGCCCTTCTAGGCATTTTACATACGTCACTTTAGTTTGCTTTCACATCCGTAACACAGATGCTATGCTCAGCTCATCCCCTATTTAACAGGTGCAAATAAAACCCAGCAAAAGTGAGTGACTTGGTCATAGACATATAGCTAGCAAGGGCTAACACCAGTGTTTTCATCCAAGCGCACTGGGCTGCAGAGTTCCAAAGCATAGGGTATACTGCCACTCAGGCCATGGGCCATAGGGCTTTATATTTGTAATAATTTTATCTTGTGAAATACAAATATAATATCCATTTTTATCCCTAAAATACAATTGTTTTCAGAGGCAAAGGGTCACAGTGACTCATTAGACCAATATAGCTTTTTAAAAAGCGCCCTTCCAACATACTACATTAATATAATTGACTCAGTATTTTGAGTCTTATTGTGTCCATAGTTCATGATGCCTAAATAAAAATATTCCATGGCCTCTAAATAAAAGGAAATCAGATTTTTGCATTTTGAGTTTCTATTTTCAACACTGACCCCTCTCAGATTATCAGCTAGGATCCAGGGTGCAGAGCTGAAGTCTCTGACCAGCCTAGTAGAGAGGGCTTTGGAGCAGGTTTTAGCGTTCACCCAGTTTCTTTGTGCAAGTCCCAGAATCCCTCAACCCCCACCTCATATTTATGGGTTTTCCTGTGCATGGGGGCTTTGCCCCAGGACTTCAGAAAGCAAAGGGACAGAACGCTGGCTCTGCCATGCCTGAGAAGGCTGCCGAAGCTCCGCAAGGAGCTGCCCAGGTACAGAGGACAGCGCTGTGACCCTGTCCCGCCCTTACCTCTTTTGCAGCTTCATCCGGTTTTGAAGTGGAGTTCGTAGGCATCTGACTGGCGCGCTCTAGAGGCGAAGAAATTTGAGGAATCCAGCTTGCACCTTCCTGGCCGGGAGCTGGAATGGGTGCCGAGAGCTGCTCCAGTGTCCTTACTGGTACACGTTGCTTGATCCACATGCACCACCCACCCTTGTTTGCGTCCCTCACCAACAGCAGTGGCATATTCCCCCAACAGAACACTGGCATCATATAAAAAGGCAGGCACCCTCTCCTCAAAAGGGAGACCCCCACCCCTCTCCTGCCTGCCTTCAGCAACTTGTGAGCAACGTTCTCCTGCGCTTCACTCCCATCCCACGTTAATGTCTTGAGACCTAAATATTGACCCGTACAGTCAGCTGTCAACAATGTTCTCTCTATGAAAGAGCAAAGGAAAGACTAAGGAAAAGCAGATGTGGTTAGTAGGCGGCGGCACAGGCCTAGTTCTGCGATGTAGTTTATGGGCTTTCTCTCCATCACAGTGTCAGATGTGTTGGGAGTCTTCACCTGTGCATATCATGGAAACTTATGAATGGAGAGTTTGGACCTCCCCGGGCCCTCACACTGTTGAAATGGTCCTCAGGAGTGAGAGTGAGAACCGCCATCGCATCGCCTGCATTCCGCCTGTTTCCGATGCTACTTCCAAGCAAATCCTTTCTTCCTTGGGACAACAGTGCCTGCTCGTGGAGCTGTCTGCCACTTGTGCTGTGGGGCTGCCATAGGCCACTGTGTCATTGACTAAGGCCAGCTGCTTCTGGGTGGCGGGGATCACGGTGAGACCAATGGATGCCGTGGGCAGGCTGTGAAATTCCTTGGGTTGCCTTGAATGACAGAAGATGATTATTCTGCGAATTCCATCAGTTTTTTTTTTTTTTAAATAATAGCTAATGTTCAAAATTTTGACTTTGACTGACTCTATCCACTAATATCTGTAAACTGAGCAACTACATCGAAGACAGAGAGGTACAATACAAAAAGCAGGGCTGAATACCTCTCAGCTTGTTCCTCTAAATGTGTATCATTTCTAATGTTTTATCAATTAGGATTATACTGTCTTTAAAATAAGTTTTAAAAACAAAAAGTAAAAAAGACAAGAAAAACATAAGGTTTATTAAAAGTGTTAATATTCAGTTATTTATCCAGTCTTCCACAGCTACATCTGTTAATCTGAGCGACAGATATAATGGTAAAAATGCGTGATGTAACAACCATTGTTAATTTGCTATTCTTGTTTTGAAAATGTATACCATACTGCTACTGTTTGTTTGTTTTTGTTTTTTCTCTTTAAACTAAAACCAAGCTAAAAAAAAAGAAGAAGAAGAAGAAGAAGAAGAAGAAGAAGAAGAAGAAGAAGAAGAAGAAGAAGAAGAAGAAGAAGAAGAAGAAGAAGAAGAAGAAGAACTATGATTTAGCGTGGGACCAAGGTTGCAGTGCTGAGACTCCGTGCCTGCCTGGCAACTGCAGAGTCCCGAGTTGGATTCCTGGTACCAAAACAAACAAATAAACAAACAAGTGAATGCTGCCTTCGGAAGAAGTAGAGGAACATTGGCAAAATAAATCCATATCTTAGGAGTCTTTCCTGCAGTGAGGAGGTGACCCTCTCTCTCCACAATCACCTAAGTCCAGTCTTTCCAAACTGCTTCCAGGTGACTGGCTGCTCCTCCCCTGGAGTGAGGGATCAAGAAAGAGCCGAACGGTACTCACCTCCCAGGCCACCCTACAAACCTGTGCTGGGAGCCTGCTGGTGCGTGTCACATGAGACAGGAGTTCCCAGGGCTCTGGGTCCCCTTCTGGGAAACAGGTCTGCAGATCTCTTTCCCAAACTTTCTGTCATCGCTGACTTAGCTACTTGGCTAACCTTCGGCTGCTGTTGCAAATCAGCGCAAGTCAGTCATCCGGCCACTTGTCCTTCCAGATAAATGGACGATCACATGCACCACTCCAAATACAGCCCTTGAGATGATTTCTCCTCCTTGCTATGCTTTGCTTCCAGTTGAGGATGTTAGGCTTCTGCAGCCCTCCTCTGATTAGAATTCTTGTGTCATGCAGACCTATCTGCAGACTGATATTGAATTACTTTTTTCCTCTGTCATCTGTGTCTAGAGACTCTCAGAAGAGAGCATAAATATAGGTTGAAGGGGAGTAATATGACAAGAACAGATGTCTTAGAAGCAGAAGCCCCCTGTGCACATGAATTAATTATATTTGTAGGATTTGCCATACCCAGTATATACATTTGGGGGGGATACCAGGGATTGAATTCAGGATCCTGTGCTTGCCAGACAAGTGCTTATTCTACTGAGCTATCTCCCTAGCCCCCAGTGTATACATTTTATTGCTACTCATGATGGCATATTTTGGGGCATGCATGACTGGTAGATTGGAAGGTCGCAGTAGGAGGCCCACGATGTGCCACTCAAGTTTTTCACGCATTGAGACTCTAAAACGGGGTACTAGCAGTAAGCCAAGAGCTGTTCCTCTAAGAGACAGATAGACACGGGCTTATCCCAACCTCCTGGGACTTGTACTGCTTTCCCCGTCAGGTCTTGCCTCTGGAGCTTGTCTCGTCATTTTAAAGCACTGAGTCACAAGGCCAAAGTGACAAAGCTGCTTGCACCGGCTCGCGCTGCAGCCAGCTCAGTACATGACTTGGATCAAGGCAAACAAGTCTGGAAAGTTGTCTCTGGAAAGGTGTTCATCAGGATAGGCATTCTCTTTATAAACGATGGCAGCGTGAAGGGCAGGATGGGTCTAATTTCCAAGGGGACTTGATATTCCCTCCAGAGCACTGTGCTGCACTCCTGAAACATAAACAAGCCACCTGACTCTAACATTTTCAGGGTGCTTGGCTCCCACGTTCTGATGCACACATGTCACCAGGAGGTACCTAGATCCTTGCTCTTTTTGTTCACCAATTCTACCAGCACAAAATGATGGAGCGGATCTGAAGGGAAATGTTTTGTGGGATAAGCAAGATGGAGGCATAGAGCCAACGTGGCCTTCAGGAACACCGGAGGTCCACTGCTGCCGCAACCAGGTGCAGTAGAAATGATTTCACTCTTCTCAAATAATCCCGAGAGGAGGAGGAGTTGTCTAGGGCAGCGGCTGTACCGAGTGATCTGCCCCCATGAATGACCTCTGTCTGGAGTGCCTGTCTTTGGAGTCGCTGTTGGTCACATTTACCATGGTCCACTGGTTTTCTCTTAGACATCTGTCCTTCATCCAGGTCAAGAGGGGGTCAGACTAGGCCCCGCGCAAACCCTCACTCCTGGGTGCCAGCCTTCACCTTTGAAATGCCTCCTGGATGGCACATTGTCCTCAGCGGATCACCTTAGTAGAGTGGGGTGGTTCCCCTGGCTTCCAGTTACACCTCTGGGCTGAAGTGGGCATCATGCCCCTGGGAAGGGAGATAGGACTGGGGTCCTCTCATGTGTCTACCCTGGACATACAGTTCAAGAACTGAGACAACAAACACAGGTGACTTGAAGAACGCACTGAGTCCACCGAGGCACGCGGCCAAATGTGTCAACCGCGGGACTTCAACAAGGTCATACTCTGGAAGACAGCAGCAGCGCTGCAGGCCTCTGGGCAGTCGTACTAGTGCAGAGTAGGACCCAGGGAGCGGATAGTTAATTCTGCAAGGACAAAAAGTCCTTCCAAGAAGACTGTAAGGAAGTTTCCCTTGGGGGTGGTGGCACGGACTCTTCCTTTGACGGTCCATCCTCCCCCTCCCCCCTGTCTTTGGACAGGCTGTGGGCATGGATGAGAGGTCCTGGGCCTGCAGCGGTGAGGTGAGCCCTGAGTGCCAGCCTGCACTCCTCTGTTCACCGGGGCTGAGGGCTTTGTTATGTGCTTATTGCGTTTGTTTGGTTCAGTTTACCATGTATGTCAATCAGAGAGGACCCATAGGATTGTCTAGAACTGTTAGTTTCAAGGACCTCAGGCTCACATCTCTCTAATTGTTTGGGGAGCCAAATTTATGAAAGTGCTGTATTAATTTGTCAATTTAAAGTTTTGAACCAGCAGGGCTGACTCTTTGCTCATGTAGGTGGCTAAAGTTAGGGAGCTGGCGAGAACCAGGGAATTCACAGTAAATGAAGTGAAGGTGACAGATGTTGATAGATACGTTATAAGGCAAGAGCTAAGAGGAAATTTCCTCAGACAAATGAAATTTATTAGAGTTCATTTGAACAAACAAAACAAGACAAAAAGCATTTGAGAATCAGGCAATAACCAGAGCCAGAGTGGCTTCTGAGAACTCTGGGCAACAGTATCACCGGTGTTCATAGGGAAATGGAAGGGAGACCGGGGATCAAATTGGTAATGGCAGTGAAGCCACCAGTCATTTGGATAACCAACTCAGCAGCTAATCAAAGCTTTGCTGCCCTGATTAACCTCTTATATTAGCTTGGCCTGCTGAACCGTGTGTAGGGGATCAGGCCAAACAGACCACCTTTTGCAAAATTGTATGCAATGGAAACACACATGCCAGAGGAGAGAGAACTAGTGGAGCAGATGTGGTGAGCGTGACCCACCCATGTGGCTTCTGTGTCCCCAACACTGCCCAGAGGTGTGGAGAAATGCCTTGGCCACAGGCACGACAACATCCTGGGAGGGTCCTGCAGTATTTGTTCTCTATGAGCCTAAAATGAGCCCTGTGATTTGAGCAGAGGGCAGATGGCCCAAGGCAGAGGCCCTGAGTCCCCAGGGGCCTGTGGAGCTTTCAGATGGGCTGGGCCCTTCCTGCTCTGTAGACTTTGTGAGGAAGCAGTTTCTCCTGCAATTCATTTTCATGGTCACTTAAAAGAACAAATGAACCCAGGCTCGAGTCCTTCATTTCCCTGTATAAATACTGAACATCGCTGAGGCTGAAAATCTCCAAGATGGAATCTGCTCCGAGATGATGGAATCTGCTCTGAGACGGAATCTGCTCCAACGTCCTTGTGTGTTTATTTTTTGCATCGCTTAGGATTTCGTCAGAGCTCTGATTGTGACTCTGAGGTCTGAGGTGAGGTCTCGGAGGCTCAGTGTCCCGCGTGCTCCCTGGAGATGCTCCTGCCTCTGACCCAAGGACTGCACTTCGAATGGCAAGGATTTAAATGTAATGGGGTGAGGTGGGAGCAAAGAGAGCAATCCTACTGATTATCCCACTCCAGCCCTGCAACTGCACTTAAGCCAGAGTGGCCCCCCTGCGATCTCAGAGTCTCACACGAGATTTTGAGGGCTGTGTCGTAGCTCTGGTAAAGCATTTGCCCAGAAATCTTGCGGCCCTGGGTCTGATTCACAGCACAAAGATCTTGGGAAAAAATGGCTCTGACTTATAGATGACCCAATATTTAAAGAAAAACTTGTCTAAATATCTGTGAAAAAGAGACATATGGCCAAGTCCTGGTCCCTGCTGCTAGGGAAGGGCAAGGGGGTCAAGTTCATGAACTCCTGCACTCGGGTCTCCTGGCCTGGGAAGCAGCTCTTTCAAGCTGCAGCAGCTTCTGGAGCAATGTGGACTTTTCTCTCTGCAGAGGTTGGCAGTTCACCTCTATGTGTCCATGTCTGTCTGTTGCATCATTTCAATATTGAGAGAAGCTACCAGTGTCCAGGCCTGAAGAGTGAACACAGCCCTCAGTGGCCTGCAGAGACCTCTTCCATGGAGGGAACACATCTTTTTTTTTTTTTTTTTTTCAGTAAAATTATGATGAAAAAAGGTAAGAAAAAAATGGTCTTCAACTAAACCTCTTTCCTATGTATTTGATATGCTCCTAAATTCTTTTTCTTTAAATTATATTTGGTTTTATCGAGTCTTGCTGCACACCTCAGGCTTCTAGTGGCCCTCCTGATTTCAGTCTCCCCAGTGCTGGGATTACAGGTGTACACCACTGTGCCCGGACTCTGTGGCCAAGTTGGCCCACCCTGGGCGTGGGTCTGGTGCAGCACGTGGTGCCAGGGGTGGAACTGTGGTCCCTTGCCTAAGCTTGCCTAGGCAGGTTCTGTAGTTGGCTGAACTATCTCGCTAGCCCCTGCTCCTCACTTCTTGTACAGGCTGAAGATGCCTGAGTCCCCAGAGTGGAAGCGTTTATTACTGGTTTCCTTCTGGTCACTATAGATTCCTAACACCTCAGTGTTACAACTTTCCACCTGTTGAAATTCTTTTCAAGTGACACTCTGGGCTTCCTTTAAATGTCATTGTCTTTGTGATGTCATTCCTGACAAATTCTTGTTAGAAATAATGGATTCTTACTCTGCCTTCTGAGTATGTACATAACTAGACCCCTAATAGACTTCAGATATTAATAACACATCTGTAGTTTGAGGTCATGTTTCATAAGGTCATAAAAATACAGTCTTTTTAAAGTCATTCAAACAAATGTAAATAATGCCTACCTACTCAACCTGGTAAAACATACATAACATTTATGCACACATGCATTGGTTCACTGTATGTCTTTCGTTATAACCTTTACCATAGGCTTACATTGTGCAATTCTTTTTCTGAAAAGCTGTAAGCTAGTAAAAGAGCAGGATCGCATCTATATATTGCTTGCATTAGGTTCAGTGTATTGCACTGTATGAGCTGCTTGGAGGTTCCTCATAACCCCCAAATTAAAAGTAAAATGATATGCATATATGTAAGAACACAACTTTCCGGGGGAAAGGACCATAGCTTGCTTTAATTTCTCTAAGGAGTTTAAGAACTCAGAGGTATCAGGAACCGCTGGCCTGCAGAATCTCGCGAAGATTGTGTTTATGAAATAAAAGTCTGCCAGCAACATGTAAATGATGGCGCCCATGTGTGCACTTTGGAGGGTGAAAGATCTGGATCTTTCTGTTTCATCATTCTTGCAGTGGGGTGCAAGGGCGTATTTCAGCGTCAACCTTGGATGGCTGGCTGCCCACGGGGCCTCCTTAGTGTTTAAGCCCCTCCTGGGAGGTGGGCTGAGCGCGGATGAGAAGGGTATGCCATGCATCGCGTCAAGGTAGCTGCATTATTAGCACTCCAATGAGAGCTGCATTTGGAGAGCGAGTTAAAATTACCAACTCAAATGAGCTTCAGTATTATTAGTGAATATCAATTATCCATGACCTTCAGATCCCCGGTGACTCCTGAAACTTAGCATTGCTTAGGAACGTAAGTGATTTCTTTAACTGAATGGAGAAGCTCACATTCTTAAAGACTAAGACTGGAAAGCCTTGAGAGTTGCTGCTGAGATTCTGTTACCTGAGCTGGAAAGAATGTGACTGGCAAGAGTAGCGGAGTTTTACGGTCCTAGGCCATGTCCTGCGAATTCTATGAAAGCTCTGTGGCTGGGCCTGGGGTGTTGCCTAGCAGGACAACATCTGCCTTGAAAATGCAAGGTCCTGAGTTCAATTTCTGCCCCTGGCCCCCTGCCCCCTGCCAAAGGAAAAGTTCTATGGGCTGTCTTTGTGATGTCACTGAAATGATGTCACATTACACTGAAAAGTGTAATTTTTGTTTTTTAATGAGCAGAACAGATTTATTAAGAGAAAGAAAGCTTCTGTCTGGGAAGAGGGACAGATGGGGACCTGAGCGGGTTGCCCAGTGTAATGGTTTTTTAGACAGGAAAAAACACAGTGAACTCTCTATGGAATTTCAGTGTATTAGAAGGCGAGGTGGTGAGGAGCAAGGTGTGTAAAGGTTTGGGAACTTCCTCAGGAAGATGAGAATATACCAGTCTACAAGAAATAATATCGGTAAGATACAGTGTATTTCTTGGCAAGTGACACACATACCATGTCACTGTTCTGTAGTTGGGCTCAATGGCAAACCTTAGTGAACTAGAGTGGGACGGATGACCCGCCCACTCCAACCTTTCCATTTCCTGGTCTCTATTTTATCCGGCTCATACCTGCCTCAACCTGCAGGCGTGTGGTGTGAACCCAGATGCAGAGCAGATAGTTCAATGGCAAACAGAGTGCTAGTTATCTCCAATAATGTTTCTCCCCAGAAATTGGGAGTTGTTTTTATGCAGGGAACATTCTCCCATTTGCCTCATTTTTGTTGATGGCTAAGTAACAAAACCCAGCTACTTCCTGTCCCCCTCGCAATGGTGCAGAGAGAAACACACCCCTGGGTGCCTTTTCCAGAGGTGCCGCATATCCACGAGGCCATCAGGATGGGAGTGTACCTAGGGACCCTGTCCCACTCACAGAGACATTTTCCCTAACAATAGAACTCTTGTTTCCTGTTGACTGTGGGGAAGCTGAAGATAACAGCACCCCAGCCCTGCCAGCAAGCCCCCAAGACCATCCACGGCTTGGCATGGGCCTTCAGGGGTCTCTGTGGATCATGCAGGTAGGCACAGGCAAAACAGGCAAACAGGAACGCACACCCCGCAGTAACTGCTTACCACAGCGCCTTTGGGCCCAGGGATGTTAAAGGACCGGCCCCCAGTCACACAGCCACCTCCGAGATGGCTGCACTTACTCCCAAATGTGTTTACTGCTTTCGGCTGTCTTTCCTTTTAAATGTACTCTGTTCCTAATAAACAATCCATGAGCAGGACCCGAAATTAGGAGCTTTCTCATTCTGTTTACAGATTTCCAAACTCAGAAGAGACTTCCAGGTGAGTGACAGCAGGACCAGAGCCAAGCCCCAGGGCCACGTGCCGGTGACTCCTGCTTCCCTGAGAAATCCCAGCAAGCAGGCGCACTGTCTGCCTCCATGTGGCCACAGGCCCAGGCTCAGGCTGGCACTGCCCAGGGTCATTCACTGAGTCTTCGGAAGCTCTGCCTTCCCCAGGGGCCCTGCTGCTGCCTCATTCCAACTGCCTGCTAAGTCAGTTGGGCCAGTGTCAAAAGGCCAACACAGTAAGCTGAACCCAGGAGCTCCTGAGTCCTCAGGGAACCCCGGCGGAGCGGCATTTGCTTCCTCTAATGGTGCTGGATGTCCCCACCAAAGTCTGTGCCTTGTGTGTTTTTGTCTTGTTTGTTTTGTTTTGTTTTTGCAGAACTAGGGATTGAACTCAGGCCCTTTCACTTGCCAGACAAGCGTTTATTCTATTGAGCTATCTAGTTGTCCCCCCAAAGCATTTGCCTTGTGCCAGGAGAAACCCTAAGCAGACTGGATCAGAGGAGGTCCTTGGGTTCCAGCCACCGGTGACACGCAGGAGTCTCAAGGGCAGAAAGACACAGTTGGGAGGTGTCCCTTGCTGAAGTCAGAGCAGCCGAAGCCAGCTAGAGCCTGTCTGTCAGCAACCTGCTCTGCAGAAGAAGCCACAAGCAGGAAGGGGCAGCC
Source organism: Myocastor coypus (assembly GCA_004027025.1). Classification (NCBI taxonomy): domain Eukaryota; kingdom Metazoa; phylum Chordata; class Mammalia; order Rodentia; family Myocastoridae; genus Myocastor; species Myocastor coypus. The sequence continues at coordinate 13,013 of PVJA010028525.1, read as the reverse complement.
CGATCCAGGTGGGAGCCAGGGAAGGACAGCGTAGCTCCAGGGTCCTAGGGCAGGAGAGAGTGCGACACGCATCGCTTTCTGGGGAGACGCTGCGGCCAAGTGTTCTGCAGAAGGAGAGCCTCAGCAGACTCCAAGAACAGTGCAGATGTAAGGTGTCAGGTGTCACCCAGCAAGAGGAAAGCCTGGCCCCAGCAAGGGCCAGGAGACCATTGATGCTATTTGTTCTGTCCAGCTGGTCACCTTGGTGTTGACTAAAGGTGGCAGAAAAGAAGAAGTGAGAGTGACATCCGTGAAGACCTCTGCCTTCTGCCAAAGTGACACTCGCTTATTATTTCTTTAATCCTTCCGCCTTAAGTGCCAGCCCCTCCCTTGGCGGGAAGTTCTGCCAAGTGCCCCTCACCGAAGTGTCCAGTTTGCCTTCCCTCTGCACATAGGCTCACAGATTCCACTCAATGTACATTTCTTCAGAACTGTTTAGGGACAGGGTGTTCTGCCAGTCAGAGAGGAATCAAAGATTCTTTTGTGGATTTCTTCATGGCAAGAGTCCAGGCTTTCTAGTCACCCTTAAACTGAAATCTTAATTTTTATTTTGCCCTGACTTAATGAGTCTCATCTGTAAAATGGGTGTGCCAGTGGGTGCCCAATGAAGAGGACAGTGAGGATTTTTTTGGCTTATACTTTTTTTTATTACTTCTAATAAGAAATAACAATGTGACAGTTTCAAGACACGTTAGTAGTACATTCCCCAATAATTGATACAACGCATATTGTTGTCCTCATAGTAGTTATACAGAGCACAGGGGGTAGATGTGATCATTTTTCTAATTGTTATTGGTACAAAAAATTTCTTCTCATTGAACTAAGAGAAAGTAGTTGATACATTATCCAACATTCCATAACTGCAGTAGGTTATTGCCAAAAGTGGCAATGTTGGAAACTATTGATTTAAGCCTTTTACAGCTCAGCACACTAATCTAGTTTTACATTTTATGCCTCATGGTTAAACTTTTCTAACTTTCTAAGTTTAACCACCCATGGGTAGTTAAGAGCAAGTTAAAGCAAGACTTGTATAACAAAAGGTGTAACTTTTGTATCTCCCAAGGTCAGTCAAATCCCCTCAGGGTTTACTTTGAAACCATGTACAGTGCTTTGTAGAACTTTTGTCAGTGTCAGCCATCTGGATGAGTCACGGCCATTGCTTGACCATTTTGCTCTCTGTGAAAGCTTGTGAGAATGTTTTATCTCTAGGTAACTCTCCTTAGGCACACTATACATTGTCAGTCCCTTTGCTCTGTGGTCTCATAATCTCTTTGAACAGAATACAGTCAGGCAGTGAGGACTGAACAGAATTCTTATGCACAGCATGTGACCTGCTGCCTGGCTGGTAACAGGTGATCCCTCCCCTCCCGTCCTCTTGTGGGTCAAGGAAGCTGCTCCTGGATCATGAACCAGGATTAAAAATTTACTGAGAAACATTCAAGTAAATTGCTGAAGTCCTGCCATAGGAGGCACAGGCTTCTGGGAAGAGTGCTTGGATACTGCTTTGAAAGGAGGTAGGGCTTTGACTGTGAGAGGTGGAGGAGGCAGCACCCGGATAGCTTAGATGCCAGCACTGAGCACCCTGGGTGCAGTGTGCCCAGAAGATGTGAGCAGACTGGTGTGTGGGCACCATGCGCATGGAGGGAGAGAAAGGAGGTGACCTGAGGCAGAGCACTGGATGACCCAGGGTTGCTTCTGTGGATGCATCCTCAGGCCTCGACCCCCTCCAGAGCCTCAAGTATGCACAGCATAACATCTTCCTGTGCCCACTCCTTCAAGCTCAGTGCCACATGGGATTCTGCAGAGTTGCAAGGCGCTTGGCCAGTCCCCTTCTTGGTGTGTTTGCTACAGTTACAGGGAGTTGGCACTGGGATCCCTATCTTCAGACAAGCTGCACCCCAAGAAATATTAAAGGAAGTACATATGCCAAGACAGCACGGAGAAACAGCCCTGCTCCTTGGGTGTGATGTAGACCCCTGTCAATGCAGATGTTCAGTTGTGAGCCCAGAGAGGCATCAGAGAGGGACAGAGCAGGTGGGAGGAGTGGAGGAGGTGGGGGTCGCCCTGCCCCCCAAAGGCCTGGAAGTAGGAGTGGGGGAAGAGGTAGAGAGCAGCTGCCGGAGCCCAGCGATGTTTCGTCCTGTTTTACCTATAAGGAAACTAAGAGCCGAAGGGTCTAAGCTAGGCAGCTAAGGATCTGCAGAATCCTGGCCTCAGGGCTAATGACTTCTTTGTTCCCAGCTGGAGAAATGGCCAGCTTAAGTAGTCCTGGGTACTTTAGACAAGTTTTCCCAAAACAAGGTCCCTGCAGTGCTTATGTAAAGATGAACTTGGGAGACTAGAACTATGGATTCTGGGGGCCCAGAGGGCCTCACTGAGTCACAAGCTGGCAGGCCAACCAGAGAGAGAATCCACCTGGCCATTTTTCTGGCCTGACTTGGGATGCATAGCCCAGGGCTTCGTGGGATGTGCTATAGCTCATGTTCTACACGCAGCAGCTCCTGAGAACCACTTCATCCCCCTATCCCAAGGGGTTTCAAATGAGAAGCAGCAAAATTTGCTTCTTGACCAGAAAAGGATTTGTGGGCTGGTGGGTGATCCCTCGCCTAAAAGAGCAGCACGGTCCAGGTCCATAGATGGGCTCTGTGTTCCATGGCTATCTCTGAATACATGAGACTGAGGAGCTCATTCTAAAAGAGAGAAAAGGATGTTCTACAGCTCTGGAGGCTGGGAAGTCTAACAGCACAGCATGGGTGGCAGGTCAGGGCCCTCTTGCTGTGTCGTAACAAGGCCGAGGGCATCATGTGGAGAGATGGAGCGGGCGGGCCCAAGACAGCTTGCCTGCATAACAAAACCACCCTCATAAAAGCCACTGACCCACTGGCCCCTGAGTGGGCTAAGCCATATGTATCATCTGTTCTGTCCTTAAGACCCGACAATCCCCGAAGGTCCCATTTCTAGGTACCACTGGCATGTGAATTTAGGGATTGGTTTCTAACATGGGAAACTGGGGCTCACATTCCGAGCAGAGCAGATGTATGAGGCTGCAGTGTGTCTTCATCCTCCCGCTTGTGCTTTGTATAGCTGAGAAAGTTACGTGGACTGGGGCTCACAGCAGATGTTATGGAAGCTCAGTCTGGCTCCCGGCCTGGCCTGATTTCACTGATAATGACAGCAAGATTTCTAACCTGGCTCACTAAACTTCTGTTATCATTCAGGGTGGCAGAGCCCACAGTGGGAAAGCCCAGTGTCAGATAGGCTTACTGTATGAAAAAATAGGGTCCATCACCACATAGGCTCAGGTGGCTCTGCAGAGCCGCTTGGCCCCTGCGGCAGCCGACCACGCGGACCAGGCTCTTCCTGCTCGACCTTTCCCACCCAGCGCTGCCTTCCTCTGCACAATGGTGCAGGGTGGTGACTGCACCACTCAGCCAGCATAGCACGAGTGAATCTTACCGGCAGAGCCCAACGCCTTTGCACCTGGACCCTGCTCGTCGCAAACCCATGCGCGGCCCGGCAAGGCTCTGGAGCGGGGGACAGAAGCCTTTGGTTTAGGCTTCTCAGAATCCGCCCTGTGCACTGAGGTTCAGGTTGCAACTGGGAGCTTCCCTGAAACACAGGCAGTGGGACAGGCCTTACCAAACTCTGGATTCTGCTCTGAAGGGGAAGAAGGACTTAAAGAACTAGGTGTTATACAAGCAGCCAGCAAGTTCTTTCCCAGACGAAACCTGGTTTGGAGAAGCAAGTCACATGTGCCTAATCTCAGGGGTGCCGTCATCCCAGCACGAAAGCAGTGTCCTGCTGGTCACTGTGAAGGGTGAGGCTCGGCCTCCTCTGCTCTCTGCTTCTCCTGCCAACTTCCCAGCTCCAAACGAGTGGGCTGCAGGTAGGGGCCAGACAGTATGGAAGGAGAGGGCTGGAGCCAGGACCCAGGAGTCTACTTTTGTCTGTGTTCTACAGTTCTTCCCAGTGGGTACTCATAACGCTTGTTATCCCTTCAAAAGAAACCTCTGCCCATGTGCAAGGGGGCTGGCAGTGCGGCTCCACCGTACAGCCCCGCCTGGCACACACAGTCCTCACGGGCCCTGGGAAACAGTGCTTCTTTGTGAGCTGGTGAGAACGGCTCAGGCATGACGCTCGCCCAGGATTCTCCGGGTGCGGGGAAGGCAGATGGAAGGCTGCTTCGCTGTTGGACTCGGAGGCAGGAGCCTGCCCTGGGGCTCCGTGTGGACAGTGACATGCGCTGTGCAGAATGCCGCAGGCAGGCCTGCTGGTGGCCAGGGATCGTGGCCTGCTAAGCGGTGGCCTGGCCCATCTCTGGTGAGCTCTCCATGCAATCTGATAATGGCCACTGGATCACCTGGGCCATAGTTCAACTTGGCCCCCAAAGGGAAGGGAAACAATGGGTGTCGAAAGCTCTGCCTCAGTGGAGACCACAGGCCCAGGTAGAGGTGTGACACTTTGGGACTGCCAAGTCTGCTTGATTTCACCTTCTGAAGACACTAACCTGGTCACAGAACCACTGAGTCCCGAGAAGGGCCATAGTTCTTTTCTCCATTGGCACTAATATGAGGGATAAAATTCCCTTCCTTAAAAGTGCATGATTTTGTATTGGAAAAATATATATACTGGCACATTGCAAAGGAAGTGGCGCCTCAGTTCACAAACTTAATTCTTTCTCTGGTCACGAACACAACTGGATGAGAACCGAATCCAATTTCCCTCTCAGATCAACACTCAACGTACTCTTGAATCTGAATGCGTGTAAGAAACGACCCTGAGCTTACGCCCGGGGCTGTGGGAACTCACCGGGGCGCCCTGCCGCGAACGCAGGAAGCACCATGTGGCTACGCTCTCCTCCTCACGTTTCTGGTTTAATGAACACAGAATAATGGTGCAGATTTCCCGAGCGCTGCGTGGTATTCTAGTACAGGTCCAGAACCACAGGTGGGTAACAGCTGCTCCCACCTCCACGCCGCCGCTCTGCGCGGAGCCGGAGAGTCTCGCCTTCTGGTTCTTCGTGGAACACGGTGGGTTAGGGAGAGCTGCACCCATCGCCATCTGGCAGAGCTTCAGAACTCGCTCCTCCGTCTGATGGTGTTCAGACACCTACCGTGATGGCTCTTTGTTCCCACACTCTCCTCACCCACCCCCCATCGCTCTCCTCACCACTCTACTCCTTGTTAGCACCCCGATGAGGGAGACTTCAAAATTTATCTTTCTGCGTCTGCGTTTTTCAGATGATGACGTCACATGATGGGGTTTAATTACTTTTCAAGGCTGAATAATATTCCACTGTGTGTATGTCGTGTTTTCTTTATTCATTCATCCATCGCTGGGGACCGAGTTGGTGCCCTATCTCAGCTGTTGTGCATAGAGCTTCTGTGCATAATGCTATCACACACACACACACACACACACACACACACACACACGAGGGCACAGGGCTCAGTTCAACACACCAATCTCACTTTAAGCACGCAGTCAGCAGGGAGAGGGAGATATGGTATGTATACATCTAGGTTTTTGAGAAACATCCCTTTTATCATAATATCGTGTGATGGGGTGGGATTCGGGAACATGCCCAATTCAGGGGGCCAGCGGCTGGCAACCAAAGTGTCAGCAAGATCTGGTCTTTCTTAGATAACCCAACAACACCCCTCAAACATTAACTGCGGTAAAGTACAGGCACGGTTGACTGTTGCAAGCACTATGAAGCATCCGGCTCCAGTCTTCGGCTCACCCACAGGCTGTGCCACGGATCTCCAGATGCCTTTTCGATTGGAGTGTGTAAGTCGCAGAGAGAAGCACACAGGTGCTAAGTGTGCAACACAAGGAATTTTCCCACAATAAGCACCCCTGCATGATCCCTGCCACCCTAGAATATAAAATACGGTGCCACCCCACCCATGGCGGTGCTCCTCCTCCTCCCCTTCCAGTCACTAGCTCCCCGACACAGACCGGCCCCCCTGACACAGACCGGCCCCTGGCCCTTGCTCCTGTTCCCTAGAGGCGAGCAGCACCTGTTTTTAAACTTTACATAAATGAAATTACGTAGTACTTATGCTTCAAGACTTTGTTCATCTTGTTCAGTGTCAGTTTCGGGGCTCCCCCAAAGTCAGCCTGACAGTGGTCTGTTCCTTGTCATTGCTGGGTAGTACTCTACTGTGTGGCTATGGAATGCCTTGTTCTGCTGTGGGCGGATGTGTGCTCTGCTTTCAGCGTGGGCCTATGGCAAATGCTCGTATGGGCACAGGGCGTGCCTCCCTGACCATCCTTACAAAGACTTTGGTGTCCTTATGGAACGCAAATATGAGAGGAGAGCTGCTACAAGCCAGGGCTCAGAGCGCTCCCCTGGACTCACAGTGCTCAGGGCTCACCTGCTGGTGAGTCTTGGAAAGTGACTGCCTCATGAGGATTCCAGTGTCATCTTCATCGATAGCCGAAGTCACCAAGGAGAGCGTGATCTCATGGCGCTATGGAGAGGCCATGGAAAAGGGATGTGGCCTGGCTAGGGAGTGGGAGATGGAGAGCCGACCTCAGGGACTGCGTCTGGCCCTGGGCCCCGCCTCACAGCTCTTTCCATGAGCTGGGCCCTTCGGCCCACCACGCACCTGCTGTCCTGGGAGCCTCGACCCAGGCCCAGCGGCAGCAGGGCACTGAATCCACTGAGGCTGTGAGCCAGGACAGGCCTTTCTTCCTTCATGCTGGCTTCCCGGATGCTGTATCACACCAACAAAAGCCAAGCCTGCACTTAGGTTTAATAGCGTCTGCTGGGGACTGAGTGTTTGTGCCCTTGCTGGGCTCGCGCAAGGACATCTTGGCAGATGGCCCTGGGAAGGGAGACAATTAGGAGATGACTGGTCATGAGCGAGGACCCCTGAGGAATACAAGTGTGCCCCTCCCGTATGAGCCGCTGGGGCTCTCGTGTCTCCTCTGTGCAGGGCACAGGGGTAAACGGCTGACCCTGAGCCAGGATGCAGCCCTCAGCAGAAGCCAACCCTGCAGGCGCCCAGACCTGACTCCCGGGCTCTGGAGCTGTAAGAAGTGCCTTTCTGGAGTTTCCAAGGCAGCCTGGGAAACGCGTTACAGCAGCCCAAGCTGAGGGAGACAGAGGCAGGGCCGCTTTCAAAGAGGCTGAACCGGGTCACGTGCTCATCAGCAGGTTTCCTGCGACCGAGCCCTCGCTACCAGGGCTCGGTGCGCCTTGCTCGCTGCCATTCGGGAGAGTGTACAGCGCAGTCTCGCTGGGGTTTGAATTCGCATTTTCCAGGTGAACAGTGAAGCTGAGCTCCTTTTCATATGTTTCTGGCCACGTAGATGTCCTCTCCGACGAGACAGCTGTTCAAGTCTTTCGCTTCTTTTCTTTTTACTTTTTCTTTTCTTTTTTTGACTTTACAAAGGTTTTATTAGATAAAATTTTAAATGTTAAACTATGGCTTAAAATGCTCAGTATAGAGGAGTTTTCCTCAGCATTATTTTATTTTTAGAAGTTAAATAGGAGGAAATATGATCTAATCAGAACCCTAAATTAACTTTTGAAGTTTCTTTTTTTAAAAAATTGTTTTATTTGCATATTTATTTACTTGGTATAGGGTCTCGTTATGCAGCTCTGACTCATATTGATCCTCCTGTCTCAGCCTCCCCAGCGCTGGGATTACAGGTGTGCACCACCATTCCTGGTTTGGGTGGCTGGCAGAGCATGCCTGGGGTTCCAGGGCCAGCCCGTAGTACTGGGGCTTGAACTCAGGTCCTTAAGCTTGCCAGGCAGGCCCCTAGACCACTGAGCTATCTCCCTAGCCAAGTTTTGAAATTTCTACTGTGACAGATTCCAGTAAAAGTGAAAAATCAGTGCCTTTATGTGTATATCAATATAGCACTGCACTCTATAAATAAGATACAGCTATTATTTCAACTCAAAAATAGCCAGTAAAATGAGTAAAACATAAATGTAAAAACAAAATGTAGCAATCAGAATTACATAACTGCAAGCCAGCAGGCTCTTCCTACCAGATTAAAAAAAAGTATGGCTCCTACAAAAGCTGAGAATTCCAGATGTTACAACGGTCTATGTGGGATGTTGCCGTTTTCTTTTTCTCTTTTTAATTTTTAATATGTTTGTAATGCTTAATGAATACATTCATTGACTTTTTAATGAGAGCTGAATTCCTCGTGAAACACTACCTTTTCCTATTTCACTTTTTTTTCTTTTCTTTTTTTTTTTTTTTTTGCGGTACTGGGGATTGGAACTCAGGAGCCTGTGCTTGCCAGGCAGGTGTTTATGCTACTGAGCTATCTCCCTGGCCCACCTTTTCCTACTGATTTGGAAGAATTCTTTATATATATTCTGGGGATAAACCTTTTCTTGCATAAATGAATCACAGATATCTTTTCCTATTCTGTATACCACACACCTACACACACTATACCACACACTGGGATTGAACCCAAGGCCTTTGTGTTGAGATACACCCGCAGCTTTTTCATTTGGTTTTTAATTTATTTTATTTTTCTTTTGAGACAAGGGTCACTAAGTTCCCTTAGCCTGAGTGCTCAGTTCTCCTGTCCCAGCCCTTTGAGTATCTGGAGTGAGCAGCCAGTGGCACCGTGCCCAGGATCCTCAGCTTTTTAAAAAATGTATCTCTCCCCTAGTAATGCTCTTTATTCATCAAAAGTTCTTCGTTTTGCTGTCTTCACATTAGGACTTTCCTTGACAGGTGGAGGTTCCATGTATCCTGTTTGAGAAACACCTTGAGAGTGATAAGGGAATTTTCCAATGCTATTTTCCAGAGGCCTTATTGTTTTACAGTCCACCTGAAATGGTTTTTACTTTGCTTTAGCAAAAACCATTTATTGCAATATCTCAAGCTAAATAACTTAGACATGACCCAAAGAAGGGTGGTTTCTGGGGAGTAACCTTTATGTTTGTTTTTTACCTTTGTCCCTGTGGGAAAGAGTTCTTCTAGTTCCACTCTGAAACCTACAAGTAGGTAAGATGAGCCTTGTCCTACCAGGTAGGAACCTGAGTGTACCCAAGGGTTCAGGGTTTCCCTGTCCTCACCTTTATGGGTCAGCTGCCCTCTTTTCCTTCAGCTTTTTAAATTTATTTTTCCAAAAATGAGACTAGACAGGAGCATTTGCCTTCCCTGAGGAGCAATTCCAGGATCTATGATCTCCCAGCTTGCTCTACTAAGCGCCGTGAGCAGTGGCTCACTGGCTGGCATTTATCTTTTGGAACTCATTTCCTTGGCTGCAGGCAGTGCCTGAGCTCCTGTCAGACAGCCATGGGCTTCACTGCCTTGGACTGGAGACACTTCAGGTTAGACAATTTACTGTCCGGGCCATAAAGCTGTCATCTGCATAATACAGGAAACGTGGTTTAGCTCGGCCTGCATCTCTGCAGGCGCAGAGAGACTGGCTCCCGAGGCCCGAGAGGCAGAGAGCACGCTCTTTACCTGGCCTTCTCTCCTCTGTCAACCCCACAGCTCTCCAGCAGCCCCTGCCCCGTTCTGCCCACCCTGGTTGGCCTGGTGGATCAGGCCATCACGGTGTCTGTTGACAGTCACCTCCCCTTGACCCATGCAGCTGCGTTTTTCCTCATCCCCCCTCTTTTCATTTTTATGCCCTCTGTGGAGCCCTCAGTAGTTTCACTGGGCTGTTCCTTAGCTTTGAACGTTATCTAGCTCCTTTAAAAAATGTGTTCACCTTTAAGGAAAAAATGAGTCCTGTCATTACAGAGATTTTGGATCCTTGTTAGTTTGTTTGGTGGCATATTATCCAACCTCCAAAATCAAGGGCAAACATTTTACAAGGCCTGCATCTGAAAAGTAACTTCAAATTAACTGCATCTTGGAAAGGACAAGAGATTTGCAGGCTCACAGCCTAACGCAATGGAAACAGCACGAGGCGAGAAGGAGCCCAGAGGATTCCAGGCCCAGCTCTGCCAGCAACAAGCCTTGGCCTTGGCGGCGCAGGGCCTTGATCTTACTTTCCTGTTCTCAGGTTCCTTTCACTTACTTGAAGGAATCAGCTCTGCAAGGGCACTTTCAGTTCTGCCTGCAGAGATTTCTTTAACAGTTGGACACATTCAGAGCTCAAATGTCAGGCCTGTGAACCAGCCTTGTAGATACAGCACAGTTAGAAAACTGGAGCTGAGGGAGCCTCTCACTCCCTCTGACCCATTTGATTTTAACCAGCATTTAATGACTGTTCCTCCTTCCATTGTCCTAAGATAGGAAGAAAATAAAATAGCAAAAACCCAGGCAATCTCTGATGCCCTGGGCAAGAGCCCTCCTGAGCTGGATCTCCCAGCCTGACCTGCAGTCCCCTCCACCCTACTCCTCCCTGGTGAAGGGCTCATAAATAAGTACTATATGCCAGGCATGTAATTAAGATCAGAGTGAATTCTGGGACAAGCAGGCACATTGAGAGACCCTGAGATGACCCAGCACCCTGTCAATCGTTCCTGTCGTCACACCTGGAGATCTGGGGAGAGACCTGGGCAGACATACACAGCCTTGAAACTCCAAACCTTCATCTATTGGGAATGCCATTGCTGCCCTGTTACCCAAACACCACTTTTTGGTTCATGTCATATTTTTTTGTTGGCATGGACATGACTTCCTATGATTGTCAATAAATGTCACTGCTTCCCACTTGCTACCAGGTGACACTTGGCAACTCCTCACTCACTGTACACAAGAGCCTGCCACAGAGCAATAGATTATTAAGCAATTGTAGAAGGGAGTGTTCTCATAACACAAATCCATTTTACCATGTTTCCCTGCTAGCATATACATGAAATGCAAAATAACGTAAAGTCTGAGTTGAGTTGTGGCTTACTTACACTTAATGATATTCAACATAACAATAAAAGCCTAGTACACATAAAAGGCTCTGTGTGGTGTTTTTGGTATTAAATTTAAATTTGATCTACTAATTTATTTTATGCAAAAATCCTTACTTGTTGATGGACATCTCAATTAAAAAAAATAATAAATTCACTTGGCTTTGTTGAAAACACCTGTTGAAATTTGATGTGTCCTATGCACTCCCCCTTCCTTCTTTTGAGAGGTAGCTTAAAAATATTTATTTCTTAAGAGTCTTTGGTGATAGAGATTCCTGGGAGTGGTTGCTATGTCAACACACACCTACTAGACATCTTCTGTGTGGCAGGTATTGTGAAGATGACAAAGACCTTATGTAAGATCTGACCATTTTGCTTAGTAGGAGGTACCTAGCCTGTTGTATAAATGAGACGTAAGGAAATAAAAATGTAAATGATAATTAAAGACAGTACATTGTCTTTCCTAGGATATCTTTGATAGAACCTGATACAGTGACTCTAAAATTCCCCAGGAGGAAGAAATGCACAAGAACTGCCGCGCAGGTGTTGAGAACAAGGCAAGTGCTTGCAGGAGGGAGGCGGTGTGGGCATCGTCTATTACTCAGAAGTTCTATAAAACCACTGCAATGATAGAAAGAGACAATGCCAGGTCAAAAGACATAACAGAAGCAGCCCCACGTGCGCACGCGCACCTGCGTGAGTATACCCCACCAGTGAAATGACAGTAGATAATTGATAAGCTCTTGAGAAACAATGGAAACTTTATAGTACATAGTAAATAAATGGCAGTGAACTGAACATTAAATGTACAAATGGGTAGAAGAAAATATGAGCGTACCTTTATGTGCTTTTTGATGTGGGTGCTCCCTCATCTAAAGGAACTGTTTCTTTTAAGCAAGGGCAGATAAAGGGAAAAAATGAGATTGACTAATAAAAAGCTGAAAATAAGGGTTGGGTTTCAACAGTCTAGACAATTTTAATCTATAATGATAGAAAAAGCATAGGTGTTGTCTGGGCTCAGAATTGGAGTAGTATAGACTACAAAGGGGCGTGAAGGAATGTTCCGGGGTGATGGAAATGTTCCAAAGCTTGGGTGTGTCAGTGGTACCACAGGTGCACAAACTTTACAGAGCTTACCAAACTTTACACTTGGAGTGGCTGCATTTTATTACATGTAAATTAAAATTTTAAAACTCCCTAAAATCTTTGAAGGGTAAACCATGAACTAGGAAAACAGTGGCAACATCTGTGACAGAACTCTCTTAGCCTTAAGATCAATCCGAAGAACAGGAACGTCCAGCGGCAAAATGGGCCAAGGATTCAAACAAGGAAAAGAAAACGGGACGCTCTAACCACATGAGAGCGAGTTCGGCTCCACCGGCTATCGCAGAGGACACAGGGCGACTGGGAACAAAGAGGAAAGTAGGCAGGCCAGTTGGTGGTGCGCGTGCGGGGCTTAGACCTTCAATGCGCAGACACTGAAAACCACCGAACAGATGCGCGCAGAGGCTCCCCTGCTCCTAGAGCCTCCTGAGGTCTGCGGAGCTCTCGCCTCATCGGTGGCATCCATGCTGAGCCTTGAGCCCATGCTTAGATCTGTTCCAAGACAGTGTTGTGAACAGCAATGGCACTGTGTAGCTATATGATAAAGAGAACCTGTCCTCAGTGACGGAAACCCCACACGTCTTGGCACAGTGGTCCTGAAAGTCTCCTTTTTGCGGTGCTTTATACCCCTCTCCTTTCCATCAGTTGAGTAGTACAAATCGCACGTCTTCCCTCGTAGCCCGTATCATACTGGCCAGAAGAGATTTCTGTCATGCTCCGGTCTCTCCTCTTGCAGAAACCTGTTCATCATTTGGGTGAATTTAGATACCTGGACTTGGGGCTTCTCCACAGCCCTGGAAAATGCCAACATACCTGGATCAATAAATAAACATCCTGGAAGCTGAGCACAGTGCTCTGAGCATGACCTGTCCAACAGGTGCTTTTATGCTCCTCCCAATTTTTGCCACGGCTACACAGAGGATGTAACCTCGGAGAAGACTTTCCAGGACCCTAAGTCGCCTTCCTAGCAGCCAGGAGCAAACCCAACCCAGGTCAAGATGCCAAGGCCAACTAAGACTTGGAG
>PVJA010028524.1:14371-27638 GCA_004027025.1 Myocastor coypus | reverse complement strand
CTTCTTCTTCTTCTTTTTTAAAGAAAAATGTACTTGCTACAGGGTCTCCTCGGACTTGTAGTGATCCTGCTCTTTCCAGCCTGCCCAGTGCTGGGATTACAGTCATGCACCGCCACACCGGGTCTCGGTGGCTACCAGCAGGCCTGGGTGTGGGGCCGGTGCAGGGCCTTTGGGGTTGGGTCTAATTCTTAAACGGGAAGACAGGTGTTCCTGCAAAAACTGCTTTTACTGGATTGGGAAATTATTGAGAGCATGTGCACAGTATAAGGAAATTTATTTTAGGAAATCCTCGGGGATAAATACAGCAGTGATTACTACCCGAAGGACTTACTGCCGAGGTTTCGAAGAACTGACCAGAACCACAGCTCCAGTGCACGTTGGATTTCCAACTTGGCTTCCTGCTGACACTTCTTGGCAAAAGCCTTTTGAGGAAGGCAGAACTTACCTGTTTCTAAATCTAAACGGGATGACCATACCGTAAACCCAACTTCTTAAGAAAACACGAGAGACACCGTCTTTGCGACCGTGTCTTCATTCCATAATACAGAATTATTAATCCTTGAAATATAGATTATGCCAGAGGCAAAGCGTCCATAGCATTCAAGGGCAAAGCCCATTGAATTTGGCAGAATGTTGGCTTAATCCCGACAACTTTACCAAATTAGCCCCTAGATTGCATTAGCAACACAGATGTGCTTCACGAACACAGGGAAATCAATGACCTTAAATAGGACAGATCTCTGGTGAAGGGCTTTGATGCAAAGAGCCCATTACGGTTCCACAAAGGATGTTCTCTTGATCACAGCACCGAAAGGCCCAATTCCTCGGTGTCTACTTAAACTCCTCACTGTCTGCTTCACCTGCCCGTTTCAGAAAGCGAGAGGCTTCAGCTTTCTCCCAGTCCATGGGCCCCGCTCAGCGTGGGGCCGGAGTCCTTTCTCCAGGGGCTTTGCGCTTCCACAGTGCGCATCACCAGCTCGATTTCAACGCAGTCACAAGCAAAGACACCGCTTCCAGATAGAGCAGCAGCCCCGAGCCACACGCAGAGGCAGAGGTCGATGCCCCTTGGAATGCTGCAGCCTCAAGCTGGCCAAACAACACGCAACAGCATTTCAAACACATCCAGTGTCTTTCTAAAAATGGGACTTTGTGCCACGGTGCTTGACACGCTTTTAGGACTGCAGCGTAAGAGCAGCCCCCAGCCCCCACGTTTCGGCCCATGTCTCTTTCCTTCCTCTCGACAGTCACAGAAAAAGGGCAAGGCCATCTCCTCCCCACCAAGAGAGCCTACGTGGGATTTGTCCGCTGCTGCCATTCCTCGTCCCTGGCCTGAAGCTTCCCAGCAAAGTGCATGGAACTTTCCTAAGTAATGCGTTAGTTTCAAACCAAGCCTGTCATGGTGATTCATGGGCATGCATCCTCCCGGCCACCATACTATTTCTGACTGCAACAGGCCGTCAACGAGAGAATGAATGAATGAATGAATGAATGAGGGAAACAGGGCATGAAATGCAGTCCTTACCTCTACCTGTTAGAGAGGCTGTCATCTACAAAATAAAGCAAAAACAGCTCTATCCATGCAGGTCTCATGGAAGTAAGACTCATGTTATATAGGAATACACCTGTTCACGCTTTGCTTCACTGTTCTACAACAAGATGGTAAAGGGAGAGCATGCACGAGCGACCACCCAAGGGGGTTGATCTTGTCCCAGGGAAACATACTCAGACAGTCATTAAATCCATGCAGAATACCGATTGTGGCCCCTGCCTTCAGACACGGTTCTCTAAGGAAAGGGAATGCTTCGCTGCTAGATCCTCGGCCATAGAAGGTCTAAGAAACAGTCCCTGCTGGGTACGGATGCTCAGAATATCCTGGGCTGCCGTGTGCTCATAAGGAGACATCAATGTAAGCAGAAGGGTTCGTGGACCACAAGTAAGATAAGCTGCAGTGGACTGTGCCTCTTTGCATCACACACTGCCAAGCTGAGCTATGTGTGTGTGTGTGTGTGTGTGTGTGTGTGTGTGTGTATTTGCACGCGCACACGCTATTGGCGATTGAACTCAGGACCCTGCACTTGCCAGGCAAGCGCTTATTCCACTGAGTTATCTCCCCAGCAAGAAACTGCAACGAACTTTCCTCAACTGCGAGACTAAGTGCTGTGCCTCCTTACGTGCCGAGCTACTGCTGAGGGGGATCGACGAGGCAGGCAGAAAGAAGAGAGGGCAGTGAGAGAGCACACAGGGTCATGCGCACAGCGAAAGGCTCCTTCCTTCCTTGGAGAATGTTCGAGGTGACGCTCTTCTTTGTACATGAAGCCCTCGCATCTCATGCATATAGGCATCGACACCCTTATTCAAGGGCTCCCAGCAGGCCTCCTGTCCAAACGCATCCTCCCAGAGAACCACTGAGCTGCCCCCTGCACTGGATGGTAAGCAGGCCTTCCATGTGCTCAGCATGTGCCCCCTAGACTGCAGATATTCCCTCGGTGTTTCTACACCAACTGATGGCAGAAAGCATCCCAAAGGTCATCTGACTGCGACTTGGGAATAAGCGCCGAGTCCCCAGGAGATTATAAAACATCCTTGTGATGGGAAGACGCAACGGCTGACTAGATCTCCTTCCTTAGTGCTGGCAAAAGCCGACACCACGCTGTTTCTACTTCAGCCTGGGTGGGGCAGCCAGGCGGTGCCACAGCTCCAGCCGGCCATGCCTCATTTCCCTCTCACTGGCTAAGGCCTCACCCTTTCTTCCACGTTCAACCATCCGTGCTGC
This sequence comes from Myocastor coypus, assembly GCA_004027025.1. Taxonomy (NCBI): domain Eukaryota; kingdom Metazoa; phylum Chordata; class Mammalia; order Rodentia; family Myocastoridae; genus Myocastor; species Myocastor coypus. The sequence continues at coordinate 24,865 of PVJA010028524.1, read as the reverse complement.
AGATTTCATGGTGGGGTGTTAAATCTCTGCCCACTTATCATCTTAATTGAGTCTTTCTGAGATAAGCAAGCTGCGTTGCGCTGAGGTAGCATCTCAGTGACTCTTTTGTCACTGGTGGGACACAATACCTGACATCCCGAGTGAAGGAAGGGAAGGTTTATTCAGCGCAGAGTTCGTGGAGGTTTCACTCCATGCTCGGCCGGCTCCAAGGCGCAGAGGCACATGGCAGAGCGCAGCAGCTCAGGGTGAAAGACAGCGAAGAGCAGAGGGAGGAGCATCAGCAGCAGAGGCCGAGGACAGACTCGCTCCCTTCCAGGCTATGTGTTGCAGGGTAGGTATAGCGCTCATGTCCATAATCACTGTAACCTTCACACCCATAATCCCTGTAACTTTGACACCCATAATCGCAGCCTTGGATTATGCATTAATCGCAAACTCTAGAACCGCACCCCAGTCACTGCAGGAGGCTTTGGGGTAACAAGTAGAGACAGATCATAACAGGTAGCTTTACCCAAATTCATAAGGGGCACGCTGAATAAGCCACAAGCGAGGTGTCACCCCACATTGTCTAGAGATGAACAGGACCCGCAGTCCATCCTGGAGATGGCTTAGGCAACGGCTTCAGGAAAGCAAACCACTGGCTGCGGATGTTCTTGTGGGTCCAGGTGAGCGCAACGCAGATTCCCCAAAAGACTAAAACTAGCGCTTCCCCTGAGGCCCGCCGTTTGCCTTCTAGGTATCTTCCCAAAGAATTAAAACCATGATGATCTGGGAGTGGTGGCTCACGCTTGTAATCCCAGCACTTGGGAGGCTGAGACAGGGGGATTGGTGCAAGTTCGAGACCAGCCTGGGCTACAAAACTGAGCTCAAGGGCAGCCTCAACTGCATAGCGAGACACTGTCTCAAAAAGACAAAATAAAATAAAATAAAATAAAATAAAATAAAATAAAATAAAATAAAATAAAACCATGATGTTACAGTGGGGCATATACTCCCACATGCATTGCAGCATAATTTATAATCACTAAGCCTTGGGAATACTCTATAGGCCCATCAGTGGCTGAATGGATATAAGAAATGTAGCATTTATATGCAGTAACAGGGGGTGCTGTCCTGCTGTAGAGAGAGAAAATCGCAAGGTATTCTTAGGTGAATAGACACACTTACAGAGCAAACTTTAAGTGCAATAAATCAGACACACAGGCTCAGACACTGTATTGTCCCTTTTATGCGGGGCAGAACGGAGGGGGAGGCTGGGAAGAATAAAACAGCTGCTCAGATGGGAAGACGGACAGGAGAGATGGCAGAGGGACACGAAGGCACAGAAATGGCATTTTCATAAAAAGAGAGGAGGGCTGAGGGCTGGGAGATAGCTCGGCGGTCTAAGCACCTGCCTGCGAAGCGCAAGATCGGGAGCTCGACCCCGTTCTGGAGCCCCCTGGGGCTCTGCATGCCAGCCAGCAAAAACAGGTGTGGGTGTGCGCACCCGAAATCCCAGGGCTGGGGAGGCTGAGCCAGGAGGATCACTACGCAAGTGAGCTGCGTAGCGAGACCCTGCACCAAATAGATACATAAATTAGTCAATTAATTAAAAACTTTTTTTGGGGGGGAGGAAGACAATGTAAGGGCAAAAGTGGCTACAGTTTTTATAAATGCAGGAGGCAGAAGGCTTGATGGAGGGCGGGAAAGTGGCAAAAGAGGAATTACGATCTATCACGTACAGATAGAAATTTACGATGGCGAGCATGACCAATGTGAACAGGGAGCGTCTACTGATAAAACTAAATAAGGCCTGGCGAGATCGCTCAGTGGACTAAGCGCCTGCTTAGGCAAACACATGGACCAGGGTGCCATCCCTACTACCGAGTACTGTGCCGGTCCCGCCCCCAGGCACGCTGAGCTGCTGACCGAGTCCAGGCATGGTGGTGCGCGCCTGTAGTCCCAGCCCTGGGGAGGCTGAAAGCAGCAGGATTACTCCGAATCTGAGCCACGCAGTGAGACCCTGTAGTACAACAACCACAAGTGCCCCAACAAAATAGATAAATAAGTAAATAAACGATTCATCAGTCCTGAGATGGGGGAGGCTTCTGGAATACCCATGTAAGATGAATACAGTCACGGGGTTCCTGATAAGAGGGAGACAGCAGGGCCACAGACAGTGAAGGAGACCAGGCTACTGAAGCAGAGGGTGCAAGAGGTTTCGCGGAGGAGGTTTGCAGACACCCGCTTGTGGCCAGCCGGCCAGGAAATAAGGGCAGCCTGAAGAACTTGGCCAAGGCCAGGAAACAGCGTTCCCTCCTCAGCCAGTGGAAAGACAGGGTTCTGTTGCCTGCTGCAGCTTAGGCCAGTGGCGAGGCCGGCCTAGACCCGCTGCATCCCACACCCAGGACTTAGGAACCTGCCCTGCAGGGAGGTGGCCAGTCTGTGTTACCTCTGAACAGCAGCAAGAGGAAACGCCCATGTCGGGCTGAGCAGGTCATGGCCTGCGGGGCTTTTGCATTGAGTGACCTGCGGCCCAGGCCGTGTCTGGCCGTGTTTGTGGTGAGCAGGAAGGCTCACTCGGGCCGCTGTGCCCCGCGTCAGGCACGAGGAAGTCCTGTAGACGGCCAGGAAACAGAAGAAGAACAGAAGTCCCCAAGCGCAGGGCCAAGCGGCGCGCCGGGGAGCTGGGAGACCAGCGCAGGCCCCGCCGCCGCTTCTTACCTTTGTAAATGCCGTTGCTTCCCCCGTGCACCTCTCCTTTGGGGGTCACCTCCTCTACGTGGGCTCCCTGGTCTGAGGTGAAGTAGACCAGGGTATCGTTGGCCAGTCGCAGCTCATCCAGAACGTTCAGCACCTGCCCTGAAAGACAGAGGTAGACTTGACTTTAGAGTGGCTTGGGCCTCATAAAGCAAACAGAGGTGCTTGGTCTCGTGACATTAATAGTTCATTCCTCAAGGGAGCGAGGTGATACTAGCACAGGTGGAGAATCTTTGCCAGGACAGGTTCTCACAAGGGTCACTCAGAGAGGCCATGCTAGGGCTCTTTCCAACGTGTCCAGGCTTGCAGGTTCCAAGGAAATAACCCATGATATGAGCAAATATGTCTCTGTAAGAGTGCTCTGTCACTATTTGTACAGACACCCAAATCTAGAACTCTCTCCCACAATATCAGTATTTCTCCCAGTTCCTTTTCTCTTGCTATGGTTCTCAACCTTTAATGCTGTGACCCCGCAATACAGTTCCTCATGTTGCGGTGACCCCAAACCAAACAATAATTTTGGTGGCTACTTCACAACTATAATTTTGCTACAGTTATGATTCGGAATGTAATATGTAATATTTTCTGGTGGCTTTAGGCGACCCCCGCCGGGGTCAAGACCCACAGGTTGAGAACCACTGGATCTCACTATGTAGATGCCCCTGTGCAACCCTCTTCTCAGCCTCCCAAGTGTTGGGATTACAGGCACGTGCCACCTTGCCCAGGGCGATTCACCATCTCAGCGTGCTCCGGGCCTGGGCCAGCACGGCACACCGGAGATTGAACCTCGGTCCCTGCATCTGCGTGACCAGGCACTTTAATCCACTGAGCTATCCGGCCGGTTCACTTCCCCTGAGTCTATCCACCAACGTAACACTTACTACCAGCAACAGCACCACCGAACCTCCCACCTCCTATTGATTACTCTCTATGCTCCAACAGTTCTGTTCTGTGTTCTTGGGGCAGACCCCCAGGAATCCTTACAGTGAGAACGGATGCTGTTCCGTTGGATAAATGAAAGCAACAATACTCTAGAAAAGAGACCTCTTCAATTTGAGACCCGTAGGAAGCAGGACGACCACAAACCAAGAATTAAGGCTGATTCCCAAGCCCAGGCTTTGGATTTAGCCAGCCCAGACACAGAAACAAACAAAAACACCTCCCAAGAGCTTAAAGAGGAAAGACTACATTTCCCAGAAATCCACAGGTATGCTGTAATTGAAAATGATATGAAATGATGTCTGAGTGAACTGATGTGAGCAAAGGGAAAATAATCGAGTGCCGAGAATGATGAACTGAGGCTAGGGACTGAGTTAGCTGCTAAATCCGGGTGAAGAATGAGTAATTATAGTATTTCCCATCTACGTAGTCTGTATTTATTTCATGTTCTTTTATTTGTTTGGTATTTTAGAACATGGTCTACGCGGTCTTACTGGACTGATCAGGCCATTCTCAGCCTCACAAAGGCTAGGATTACAGGCGTGCTCCACTGTGCCCAGTCTCAGTTACGGGCTCAGCGCACCCCGGGGGCAGGACATGCACAGAAGGTCGGGGATCCCAGTGTCTGCCTAAGCAGGCGATTTATCCCTTCTACATACTCCTAAAAATCTGCATAAAAAGCTAGGTATGGCAGGACCTGCCTATATTCTCAGCAGGGTAAGGCAGGAAGATCCAAAGTTCAAGGTCACCCTCAGCAACTGAATGAGACGCTTGGCTCAAAAGTAGTACGTTATTTCCTCAGAAAAATAACACGCTTGATAGAAGCTACCATGGCCCTTTAAACAGCAGACAACGATAGCCCAACTAGAAAAGAACAGTACCTAATTACCTTCCAGAGCCATAGAGTTACACGCAACTTATTTGCAATTCAGTAAGACAGTAGGTACAGCTGGACTGTAATTGGCATAGGAGGCTCTGATTTCATTATTAATTTACATAAATTGACACCTAATAATTATTCATATTGATGAGATGTGATGCATTTTTTTTTTTTTTTTTAATGACCCGCTCAGCTTGTGCTGGGGGTAGGGCTGGCTCAGCATGTGGTGCCGGGGACAGAACTGTGGTCCTTGTGGTTGCCTAAGGTTGCCTAAGCAAGCGGTTTACACCGCTGAGCCATCTCACCCGCCCCATAATGCGATGTTCTGAAACAGGTGTGAGGTATGGTTAAAAAACTGAATTTTTTCATTTTTGTACTTGAGCACAGGGTATACAGCGTCTCACTACACAGATGGGACCCATAGTGATCTGTCAGTATTCAGCGTCCCAAGAGCTGAGATTACAGATGTGCCACCTTGCCCAGTCTCAATCACTATCTCAGCGCTCCCCGACGGTGAGTGGTGTGATCGCAGGCAAGCCTAGGACTAAACCTGGCCTCTGTGCCTGCCTAAGCAGGTGCTTTAATGTGCTGAGCTATTTGGCTGACCCTTAAAAAAAAAAAAAAAAAAGAAAAAGAAAAAAGAAAAAAATGAATATTTAAATTAAAAATGGAGTAGAGATCGTTCGGCTCATGGGCACGGTGACTGGGTATTCACGATGTCGTGTGAGGTAATCTTCCCCTAAGCCTTACAAGGAGTTCCGTACCTTACCTATCTGACTTGAGCTTGGAAAGCAAATGGATAAGGGAAAATGACACACTGTTGTGAGTCCCCCCGAAAATCTGAAAGTCTGCCCTCACCTTTGAAAACGCTCATTCACCCTTCTTGTGAGCAGTTATGGAAGTCCTCTTGCATAGGCCTCCTTAGTTGCGCTGCCCTGGCGGCCCCAGGCACCTGATGGATGCAAAGCATCGATCTCCCGTGATCACCGTGATCACCTTGATTTTGGGGAAGTGTCAGAAGCCAGACGGTGCCAGATCCAGTAAATCAGGTGGGCGAGGACACACGCAGGGCCTTGGTGTTATGAGCCCACCTTTCCCCTGGCAGCCACATCTCCTATAATTTTTATCACACCTCATAAAGATGCTCTGGAAAAAGGAACTTCTACAACGGCTGCAAAAATGGCAAGAATGACGGCATCGGTGTGTTCAAAGCAGAGAGCACGATTTCATCGGGGGTTCCTGGCCATGAACATTTCACAACAATATATTCTTAAAAGCTGAACAGTAACCATGTTTGCTGATGTCACTTCAGCCACTGTTGAAAATTCAGAGCAGGGGAAACATATTTATGAACATAGATGCTACCAGCTACAGATATTAGCATGACAATTTCTTCAAAAATTGAAACTTGAACCTACATTATTTCTTTGAGGTATAAAATCTTTGACATAAACTCATTCCAAATTAATATATATATGCATATGTATATATGTACATATATATATATATATACATATATATATATATATATATATATATATATATATGAAAAATCCACTAGAAGTGACGCATAATTTCACCAACAAAATAATAGTAATTCAGCAATGGTTGTTACACTGCGTATTGGTGCCATCAAAGTAGTTGTTTAGATTATCGACTATCAGGGGCTGGGGAGATAGCTACATGGCGGAAGTGCCTGTGTGGCAAGTGCAAGGTCATGAGTTTTAACCCCAGTCCCCCAAAATAAATACATTAATAAATAAATTAACTAATTAGTTAATAGATTATTGACTATCAGCATGCAAAATTCTGGCAAAACTCAGCAAAAATTAAAAGGGAGGGAGAGGAGAGAGAAAGACGTTCCAGCATTGAATGCTCCTTTGAAGAGAGCAGCTGAATTCAGCAGTACGACTATGCAAGCCACCCTGCATACTCATGTGCGCATTTCTTTCTGCCTTCCTTCTTTTTGCTTTGCTCCTTCTGTCCCTTTCCCAGGATGATTGTACCTTTCAGGTTCTCACACCAGAAAGACGACGCAGTGTTCACACATGCGGGCGGGATTGATTTCACTTACGAGTATGGTCTCTACGTGCATCCAGTGCCCTATAAAAGCCTTGAGTTTATCTGTCATTATAGCTGAATAATAGCAGAGTAGTATTCCATTGTATAAAGCTAGCACGCCCTTTTGGTCAGATCTTCTTTTTGTTTTGTTTTTTTTGTCTTTTGGAGACAGGGTCTCGCTATGCAGTTGAGGCTGGGCTTGAGCTCACTTTTGTAGCCCAGGCTGGTCTCGAACTCACATCGATCCTCCTGTCTCAGCCTCCCGAGTGCTGGGATTACAGGCGTGCGCCACCATGCCCGGCTTGGTTGGATCTTCAATGGATGCACGTTTAGTTTGTTTGCAAGATTTAGCTATGTGATTAGACAGCTATAGACGTCGCTGCCCATATATCATTGTGCTACTGCTTTTAGTTCATCCGGAAAAGTACCCAGGACGGGAATAGCTACGTCGCACGGAATCCCTACTCTGATTTCCACAGGGGCTACTCCGGTCTACACTCCCAGCCAGAGTGCAGAAGTGTTCCTTTGAGCACACAGCCTTTCTAGCGGTTGTCATGTTACTATCTTTCCTTTTCCATTTGCTTGACCGTTCAGTGTCTCACGTAATAAGAGAAAACCTCTGACTCCTCAGCTGGTGTGTCTGACTCACGGAACCCAACAGGACAGCCTGAAGGCACACTCATTTGCCTAGGAATGGCTGTGCACCGCTGGTAGGAATGTAAACTAGTACGACCCTTACAGGGGGCACCACACAGTGAGCAAGGCGATTCCTCAAAAACTAAAACCGCCAGTCCCCTTTGACCCAGCTATTTCCACTGTACGTGTCTTCCTTAAATGGTTCACTGTATCACAGTGACCCATGAATATTCGTATTCATTGCAGCATGATTTACAATGGCTGAAACTGGGAAACAATCTTTATGCTCACCGTCGCATCATTAATACGTATTGTCTTCATCTATGGCTCTCTGGCTGCCTTCACCCACACTCTCTGCACCCACTTCCCAGCAGCTCAGCCCAGCAAGCCTATTGTGTGAGTAGCGAGCCTTCGCCTGGCCTCAGGGCTTTGCGGGTGACGTCACTGATCTCCCCATGAAAACCCAATTTGGGGCTGGGTCACGGAATCCCTGTAGCATCGCAACAGCAACTGAGACTCTGTAAGGGTGCCAGCTATAGTTCGCATCAGAGATAAAGAAATACAAGATGCTAAATCCTAGCCGGGAGGCCATTCCTGCCTCGGTTTCCAGGAAAAGTGAAGACAAATCAGAGAACGCGCTCCCCACTGAAGAGGGAAAGACGCGTTCTCAAACACACAGAACATCCGGGACCTTCGCTGCCCGCGCACATCTGCTGGTGGATGGCCAAGGCCTCAGGGGCCATGAGGTTCAGTCTTTCTCAGTTTCTAACCCCGTTTCCGTCCCCTGTCTCCTAGGGTCAATTGCTGCCATGGAGAGGCATTCACTGGGGCTTCTTCTGGGCCAGCTAAGCAAGCCACGTGTGCACTTGGGCTCGTCTGGCCGTGGGGTGACGTGCCTGCGAGACAAATTCAAGCCCTATTTCTCTGCCAATGGTAATTAGAGCCATGAGAGGAAATAGAACCAACAGGGAGGACACAGCCTTCATCAGGCTTTGAAAGAAAAAAACATAAATAAATAAAATGATGCTTGGGTTCATCTGAAAACTTCCGCATAAAATAGTACCGGTTGAGCCTTGAGGGCTTCCCCTTTCCCTGCGCTTAGCACAGAAGGAAAGCATAAGAAATTGAACACCTGCATTTTAAAAAGCAGCTGTCTTCTTTCCACTTAGAAGAATCTTAGCTCAAAGCAAAAAGTTGTGGAAAGAGGGGTCTGGCAAGACTCAGAACTGCGGCTCTCGGACCACTTCTTTGTGCAGCAGAGCCCAGCACAAGGGTGTGTGCCGGCTTGTTGGTAGGTGTCCCAGCCTCGGAGACCACCAAGATGACACTCCAGGGGCAGCGGACACGTACCCACTGCACCTCCAGACAACTGCGACCTCATTTAGCCGGAAGCGACATGAGCGAACTCGCCGTCAAAGGCCAGAGACGCTCCTTGCATGCACATTTTGAAGGGAAAGCAGTCAGTCTCAAGAGTGTGCATACTACAAGGCCTCCGATATAGGCCTCCGATGTAGGCCTCCGATGTAGGAGAGCATGGTCCTTACACACAACAGAGCTCGAGAGAAACAAAGCAGACACGCGAGCTTAAATACACATGGTTCCTCTTACATGAGAAGTATATGTATGGAGAGTATATATATGGAGAGAGAGAGACACACACACACACACAGAGAGATAGGTGTGGGGCAGAGGGAGACGGAGAGAGGAAGAGAAGAGAAGAGAAGAGAGCGAGAGGGAGAGGAGTGGGTGTGGGGTAGCAGCCAGAGGAAGGGCAGGGGACAGAGGAGGGGGAGGGAGAGAGAAATAAAAGAAAGGTAATAAGCAGATAAAACTTTTGCCAAAAGGAAAGAGGCCAAGAGATGGAAGAAAGAAAACAGACCGAACAAAGCTAAGACATGCGATGTATACGTGCCGTGCTGGTGTGCATCACAGAATTATTATTTTGTATGAAACATATGCTCATTAAAAAAAAGTTGCAAAAGAAAAACAAAAGTGGCCGATCGTTGTGCGGGGTGCCCAGGGAGGCGGGGAGGAGGAGATTCATTCCTAGTGCATTCCTTTTGTTTCAAACAGATATTACCTATTTACTGTTTCCCCCTCTCGGCTGTTTTATCTCCAGACAAATCTACAGCTGCATTTATCCCCAGCCTGCTTCAACGAGAATGTCTTGCTCCCGTGTCCCGCTTAATATCGCTCCCTGGATATGGCCTCCGCATCCCAATGCTTCAGAGGACCAGCGTTTCACATTTACTGTGTCCTCATCTTATGCACTGTCTGGAGTGATAACTTGACCTATCCTCTTCATCTACCACCAGGCTGGCATTAATGCAGGGCAAAGCCGTGGAGACCACTAGGCTGCGAGGAGCGATCGCCGATCCAGTTCATTCTGGGGAGCCACTGTCAGTTTGCTGATTTTCTTTCAGTTCTTCCTTCCCCCCAAAGACAGGCTGAGGACCCTGTCCTATGCAGGTCTATGCCAAAATCTCATTTGGAAAGCCCAGAGACCGTGAACTGTTTAATTTTTCATGAGATAGATCCTATCAGAGGTCTAATATATTTCTCTCCTCCAAATTCTGTACAGACATCTCCCATAGGAACAAATGATGCTGTGTTATTCTATCTCTGAGAGCCATAGATTCCAAGTGAGAGGTCCGAAAATATTATTCTTCAGCGAGGTTCTCGAGGCATAATGATAGCAATTTATATAGGATGATAGTTTTGAATTACCACTGCTAGGTTGCAGGATAGCTTATAAATGAAATGTTTTATTTCCACAGCTTTCGCACATTTTTTGCCCCGCTGAATGAAACAAATACAGACAATAAGGCATTTCAAGAGCGCTTTGTTATCTAACTGCACACGAAAGGAGCCGAGTTATCACCAGCAAAGGCTTTCTTATCAGACATCTATGTCATCACATGCCAGAAAAAGAACTTGGGCAAGAGGACGACGAGGCGGCGGCCCTGCCAGCTCTGGGCGCACTGGTAGACAAAGCGAGGCTAACCTCCAGTCTAGAGGGTTCATTTATTCCAGTCCTTCATTCCGTGAACTCAGTGCTACTCAGTCTCTCAGGGTAGTTTGCTATGGGGTGACCGGAGGGTTCCGAGTAAGCCATGGAGCTTCTAGGGCTCCTGTAATCAACAGCTACATGTTTAATTTCTTTCTTTCTTTCTTTCTTTTTTTTTTTTTTTTTTTTTTTTTTTTTTTTTTTTTTTTTTTTTTTTTTTTTTTTTTTTTTT
>PVJA010028524.1:0-14271 GCA_004027025.1 Myocastor coypus | reverse complement strand
GAAGTGTCACCGCATCTCATTAAAGCCTGGGCACGTTGGCTAATCTAGACTTGTGAGCCAAACATGGTGTCACACTGCTATTATCTCAGCAGTGCAGTAGGGGAAGGAATTCCAGGCCAACAGGGCAATTTAGCAAGACCCTGACTTTCTTTTTTTCGTTTCTTTTTCTGGTACCAAGGATTGAATTCAGGACCTCCTGCTTGCCAGACAGGCACATAAGCTGCTGAGCTATCTCCCCAGCCCTCAAGATCCTGACTTTAAAATAACAACAACAACAACAAAAAAAAGGTCAAGGATATAGTTAAGGTGTAAAGGTCTTGCCTGGCATGTCTGAGCTCTTGAGTCTATCCCCAGCAAAACAAAGAAATAACAAATAAATGCATACAATAAGGATTTCTGCTTTGTCTTTTCTTGTCTTCTCTTTAGAGAGCAAACTGAATCAAAGTACTGGGTAAAGTGCTCTAAAGAACATGTTCATATTTTCTAAAGTGTTGAACTTCCTAAAGAAAGAAAAGACACCCCCACCCCACAATTCTGTACACTGTCACAGTACATAAAGTGGAAGAGGCTGGAAAAGAATGTAGATGTAAAAAGGAAGGGCCAGGGAGATAGCTCTGTGGCAAAAGTGCTTGCCTGAAAGTACAAGCTCATGAGTTCGAACCCCGGTCCCACAAAAAAAAAAAAATAAAATAAATAAATAAAGGACAACGATACATTATGCACACGTACCAAATCAGCACAAGGAATGTAGACATGTACCATGACTATGCACTTAGAAACGAAAAATAAAATCAAGATCTTGTTATGAAAGATTAAGAAAGGTGTGTTGCCTATTTATTGTAAAACTCTGGGAAAAACATGTAGTGTAGAACTTGTTGTGGTCGTCCTACTAATGTGGTTTGAAGCTGTCTCAATGTTATTTCTTATTAAAAGTAATAGAAAAGCAGTCCTCCCTTTAACGCTCTTTTCACGGGTTAGTCTGTCATAGTTGATTCACTCACTGTACCAACCTGAGACCAGTACAAGCTTAAATAACTAACTTAGCTGTTGCCCACTCTAACAGACAGAGGACGTGCCCTAGGGTGGCTGCTTCCGGCTTAGCCCGTTGCGGTGGTTGGCTCTTTTGTTTCACATTAAGAAGTTCAGAGGGTCAACGCAACGAGGGGACCAGGACTCTCACTTTGTAAACACACTGAGCGTGTCCAAAGAGGAGGCCAGGGGGACGGGGCGAGAGCTCCACCTGCCCTGGGGTGCGTAGCCTGCTCACACCACCAGGGAGCAAATGAGGTTGGTTCTCCGTGTCTTACACTCTGCCTGCTTTTGCTGTGTTTTGTCCGCTGGAGTCCTCACACCCCACAACGCCACCTTGGTTTGGGGCCAGCTGATTCCAGTCTGAGACCTCCATGACTTGGGAACTAGATAAGCCTTTCGCTGTCTAACTTCAGTTGTTGGAATTTCTGCGTCAACAATGAGAGACACGTAACCAAGACAGAGTCCTCCCTCCAAGGAGCATGGAGATGGTGGCTCTGCCCTGCGGTCCCTGTAGCTGAAGACTCACAGACAGAAAGCGACAGGCGGCCAGTGCGGGTTCTGGCAGGGGTGGGGATTTCTCCACATGAGAGGGTTGGCGTTGGCGCAGCAGTGAGGCCTGTGCCCCTATGATCTGAGGCTCTCCTGAGCCATCTATCTAGCAGCACGGCGACCTTCCGCTGTCATGGGCTGGGGAGAGCAGATTTTCCCTCAGCTTAGAGGGGATTGGAAACATAACTAATAGCCCCTATATCAGGACATATCTGTTGCAACACAGGGATTTATCATCCACATTTGGATGCAGTGTCCACCTCAAAGAGGTGAACTCAATGGTGTATTCCTTCCTGAGACTGAAATAAGCGGTCAGGATTTCCAAAATTTCAGTGCCGCTCTTGTCCTTAGTATGCAGTTTAGTGACGGTATAGATGAGCTGTTGCAACGTATGTGCTTCATCAATGACATCAACTGAAGTTCCCAGAGCTTGCACGCGCCCATTAAGGACATAGAGAAAAAGTTGTGTAGCATGGCACATCTATAGAATATAAATACAATTTACAATGAGATAACATCTCACTCTAGTGCGAATGAATATTATTTATAAGTTAATTAAAAGAGAAATAAAAAAAAGAAAAAAGAAACATGAGAAATGCTACAGAACTTCACAAAACAAGGTGGTAGGAACTCAAAAAATAAATAAGTAAATAAAATAAACTGAAAAAAAGCAAACAACACTTCCTATGGGCTACTCACACCAAGAGAAAAATCTTAAGGAACAGCACTTTAATTTTCACAAAAGGAATCGTATAATTCCTTTTTTTTTTTTTTTTTTTTTTTTTTCCATCTTACCAAACAAAACAACAACTGTTAGGCTAACAATTCTTTGTGACATTCCTAGCTACCAGGAAACGTGCAGTTCTCCTAGTTTTCTAAAGGGAGCAGTTAGTGCTTAAAATTTCTGTCCAGACCAATTTTCCTTCCTGGATTCTGTAATCTGAGCAACTACTTTGAAGCCAATAATGTGTGATATAACAAATATTGTTGAGTTCTTATCATCTTGTATTTTTTTTTTTAATTCTGTATTGTTTGTAATGTTTTATCTAGTATACTTTTATTTTCTTTAAAATAAAAATAAAGAATACCTGGAGCTGTGCTGGCTGTCATCTTGTAGCATACAGACCCATAGAGATAACAAAAGCAATTTTTTACAAAGAAGTGTTCTTCCTAGCATTTTCAGTCAATACTGGGCATGCAACTGAAATTGAATTTCAGACAAGTCGCTGAAAAATGATAAACTATTTCTCATGGTACATTTTTAAATTCTTGCTACAATCCCACAAAGCATAAATAAAAATAATATTTTGAAGGGAGCATTTAACTTTCCATGCCCATCTCACCCCTGGGGCACACTGAGACAACGAATGATACAGGGCGTGGTGCCACCCGCCTGGAATCCCAGCTCTTGGGAGGCTGTAAACAGGTGGATCACTAAGAGTCTGATCTGGTGGTGAGACGCTGAATACCCTGTAAGCCCTGCCCTAAAATTACAAAAACAAACAGAAAAAGAAAGAAAGAAAGAAAGAAAGACAGACAGACAGACAGACAGACAGACAGACAGACAGACAGACAGAAGAAAGAAAAGTTTAAGATCCGGAAGATGTTTCTGGATAATATTGGCTGAACAGTTGCACTAAAAAAAAAAAAAAAAAAAAAAAAAAAAAAAAAAAAAAAAAAAAAAAAAAAAAAAAAAAAAAAAAAAAAAAAAAAAAAAAAAAAAAAAAAAAAAAAAAAAAAAAAAAAAAAAAAAAAATTTGTTCCTTTCTAAAATTTGCAAAAGGTGCCGGCCAGATAGTTCACCAACTGAGACACTTGCTTAGGCAGGTGCGGGGACCACGCTCTCATCCCCGGAGTGCCAGGCCGGCCTTGCCCCTGAGGCGTACTCAGAAGCAATGGAGACTGGGCATGGTGTTGCACGACTAAGATCCCAGTGCTTGGGAGGCTGAAAACGGGATCATCCTGAGTGCAATCTGTGTGGTGAGACCCTGTAGACCTTGGGCTAAACCCATTTTTAAAAAATAAGTTAAAAAATTTTGAGAAAAAAAATGTGTTGCATGGTAATCCCTAGGAATCCAGGAGTGGAGTCTTGAAACGTCCTTGTAACGGCACGAACAAGACAGATGCCAAGCAATGAGAGTTGTACAGAAGGCACCCAGGGGATATTACTGCAGCACGCTGCACCAGGACCAGGAGGGCCAACACCAACAGAGACTGAACGTCCACCTCTAAGCGGTGGAACAAGAATGACTATCACAGCACCGACGGCCGAGCCCCTGAGAAGCGCACAAGTCTTGGCCAGTTTGGACACGGCCCGCGAGTGTGTCCACCACCCTCAGATGACAGGAGAGGTGCCCTTCCCGAAGGTTTCTTCTCAGTGGAAACATTTTCCTGACCCGAAGACAGAGCCACAGACCCGAAGCCTGATCTTTGTTTTTATACCCTCAACGAGACCCACTACATCCATTAATTTGGAGACCATCTCTTTGGTTATTTTTTCACCTGGATGTCTTTGACTCAACCTTCAACTTCCACTCCAAATGTGCTCAGAAGATACTCTTAGGCACTGCCAAATATCTATGGCAAAGCAAGCAAAGGGAAGACTAAATAATGGAGTAGATCAATTTTTGTATCCTTTCTTTCCATCCTACTTGCGAAATTTGAATAACCAAGATTTTGCACCCAAGGCATTCTTCCTGTATACCTGTGCTCCTCAACTTTTAATGGGCGAGTTTATCCAATGACGACTGTGCTAAAGCAAGGATTTGCACTCAGGTTGTTTGGGGTGGGGGTCTGAAAACTTAAATTTCTAAAAACATTCGTTCAGGGAAGATTAATAATGGTGACTCTCTGAAGATAACCTTCCACCCCTCAAGAAAAGAAAGTTTACACGTGAGAAAACGTATACTCAATGTAGATGGATAATTTTCAAAAAAGATAGTTGGCATTTGACAGATTTCCAAAACTATATGGTTGGTAAAGGTTGGCTAGAGTTTCAGATCTTGTGATATGTAAGATCTGTGTTTCTTTCCTTCTCTTTCTTTTTTTCTTTTAAATGTATTTAGTACAGGGTCTATAGAGTGTCACTATACAGATTCCACTCATAGTGATCCTACTGTTTTCAGCCTCCCAAGTGCCGGGATTACGCCACCGGCCACCTGCTCAGCGCACACCGGGGGGCGGGGCTAGCACGGCATGGCAGAATATGTATCTTTCATACGTAGTGAATAAGCATGACGAGTCATCCAATTTAGACAAGTTAAGGCATGGAACACTTCAAGGCGGAAGTCCTGCCATTCTGCCCAGGCTGCCTAGTTCACTTGGCAGATGCCCAACCAGCCCGGGGAACTTCCTGCGCGCGTGTATCTTGTTTCCTGGAAATGCGCCGTTCTGGGCTGTTGTGATACCTGATGGCTATGATAATGTTGTGATTTCCTCCGTTACACCCGTCTTCACCCTAATCAGAGTGGCAATGTGTGATTTATCCTCGTGCCCTCGCATCTGCTGGAGCCATCTGGGACGTCTTCCTAGCTCGACTCAGCTACATCCTTGGATTACAATAGTGTCTCTCTCTCTCTCTCTCTCTCTCTCCTCCTCGTTCTCATCCTCCCATTCCTCCCTTTGTGTGTGTGTGTGTGTGTGTGTGTGTGTGTTGCATTTGCTTTATATAACGGAACAACTGCAGTTGTTTCTCACCTGCATGAAGCTCACTAGTGTCTTCCTGGGTGAATGAGGCAAAGCCACAAAAAGCACAGCTCTGACTATTTGAATGGGAGGAAATGCCACGGGGGGGCGCGCATACGCCAGTCAGGGGAGCCCACTTGGAGCGCGGCTACCATCAGACTGCCAAAAACACACTGCGAGCTCCCCAAGGGCCTGGACCAGTGAAATCGCCTGGACCAGTGAGATCCCCAGGAACTATTTTGAAAGAGCAGAGCTCATCCTTAAGAAAGCATCTGTCCCCGCCCAACTGAGCCAGTCCACTGCGATTCCCAGAGTTTCTCTTCCTGCAGCCCCGAGTTTCTCTTCCTGCAGCCACGACAGGTCGGATATTTCAGTGCAGCTCTTTGCTGGCTGGAGTAGTGACCAAGTGAATGTGTGCTGTGAAAGGATCCAGGCTTGGCAAGGCTGACCGTGTGTCCAGGGGGCCGTTTCCAGGACCAAAGAAGCTCTGGATACATCTGCTCCTGGCCAGCAAGCTTTCCCTCACTATAATAAAAGTCTTCCCTTCCTTAGAAAAGGAGAGCGGTATTTGGGCCCGTAGCTTGGGAAGGTTCAGCCTGTGGCTGGTCTGCTTCGGACCCGAAAGGCAAGAGTGCATTTTGGTAGAATTGCGTGAGTCGTCAGAGCTGCTCACCTTACTGCCAGGAAATAACAACCAGGATGAGGAAGCGCTTGCGCTCCATAGTCCTCCGTGATGAAATAACGTCATCCTACAGGGCTCTGCCTCTTAAAATTTCCACTACATCCCAGTGCCACCAACTTGAAAATCAATCTTTATTACGCACGGGCCTGTGGTGGGCGTGCAAGATGCAAATTACAGGGGCTGGGGAAGATGGCTGAGTGGTCTAAGTGCTCGCATAGTTAGCACAACGACCTGGGTTCAGTCCCAAGTACCGCATGCCATGCTGGCCCTGGCACCCTAGCAGCTTCGTGTCAGAACACCAAAACTGGACGTGGGAGCACATGCCTGTAACGCCACTGCTGGGAGGCTGAGGCAGAAGGATCACTACCAGTCTGACCCTGTACCGAATGAATGAGTGAATGAATGAATGAGTGAATGAATGAATGAATGACCAAATGACTGAATAGATGCAAGCTACAGGAAGTCTGGACTTCTCCAGCCATATTTGGTTAGAGATGCAGCTTTGAACTTCCTGTCTGACTTGGGAGGGTAGAAACGAGAGACGTAAATGTAGGGAATCTCCAGCGCCCACAAACAAGGACGTAGCAAACCAATCAAGGCACAGCTCTGGATCTGCACAGCCCCACCATGCCCTGGTCAGATGGTGAAACTTATATTCAGTTTTACCACCTCAATTAGAATATGCAGGGCCGGCCAGATAGCTCAGTGGACTGAAGCAGTGGACTACTCAGGCAGATGCAAGGACTGGGTGCCCTCTCCCGGTCCTGCAGTGCTGGCCCCACCCCAGGGCGCACTGAGAGGGTGACTGAGACTGGGCCTGGTGGCACACACCTGCAATCTCAGCAATGGGGAGGCTGAGACAGGGGGATCACTATGAATCCAAGCTGTGCAGCGAGACCCGGGACCAAAAAAAAAAAAAAAAAAAAAAAAAAAAAATTAAATGATTCCAAAGTAAAAAGGCTAGGGACTTTCCTCCAGAAAGAGTCCACTTCAAGGGACGTGACACTGGGCACATAACAGGAAACAGCCACCAAAATGAGCAAAGCAATTGTCAAAAGCCAGCGAGGGCGACCTACAGAGCTACAGGATGCTATCGAACAGTTAACTTCAGAGCTTGGGTTGGGCCAGAGCCAGGACTAACCTCTGCAGCTGTCATCAAGCGATTTATTTTTCCCCGCACTCAGATTCCCATTCATCGACCCAAGCCACATAAGCTGCAGCCCTCCTGGGCTGACAATACCTACGTAAGACTCCCAAGTGTCTTTGAGCACACAGGGCGCTTCTTGGCAAATGCCCATCTGCACGGCCACAGTCTCTCAGAATGCTTAGAGGAGAAAGCGGCAAAGAGCCACTCAGGGGGAAGCATGTAGCTTCTCACAGACTACGTAATTTTTCGGGTTTTAAAAGAAGTTGTAATACCATCTCACTTGTCTCCTTTACCCTTTGCTTAATTGGAAAGCAGCGCTGAGCAAAAATCAAAATGTCAACTCGTGTCAACAGAGCCGCTTTTATTTTTTTCCACCTCAAAGACGTCCTCAAAGCCTCAGCCTGCCGACCCAGGATGACTGCTTCTTTCTAAACATGGGTCATTTGCCGGCTAAGACCCAAATGCATCCATGCACTTATAGGACAAATGCTACCCAGGAGATTTGGCCATAAATAGCAATAAATTGAAGACATGGATATTTCACAGGGAAGTCCGCTTTCAAGGGATGAAACTTAAAAGAACTAAAATGCTGTAATTTTGTTATTTTTTGTCCATTTTTGGCTATTGTGTTACCTCTGAATGAAAGGCGATGTTACCACAATGATGTCCTGTCTCTTAAAAAATTTTTCTAAGTGGAAAACATGAATAGATGCACAAGTTAGCGTTTGTGATGGGCAACTAAATGGAGATGATGGCGCGTCTACAAGTATCTGCTGTAAAATTGAAGCAATGGAGACGCTGCAGGGTGCAGTGTGGGCCCAACTGCAGGCAGCCACGGTGTGGGAGCTTCCGTACATGGGACTCTGTGTTAAGGCACACAAGCACCTACGCAATTTCAAGACCATCAGATCTGGTCAGCTTCAATGGTTTGCATGAGAGATGTCTGAGGTGCTTGGGGAAGGAGATCCATGCTGTATTAAGAGGCAGGCAGTCCTAAGAGCTTGCCGTCACTTCCTGCTGCTTCCAGTGGGGAAATGAAAAAGACCACCACAGGGCCTCTTGGGAAGAACCTTCTCTTTCCCAAAGAGTAAGCCTTCAAGTTAACAGAAGGTAGCTAGGCCATGCTTGCTGGGCACCAGGGACCCTGGTGCCATGCTAGATTGGATGTGCACCAATTGATGGAGCCAGAAATCACCTGAGAGGGCAGACCTTTAGCTCCCTGAAAGCTCCCAGGGGCTCCCACATTTCCTCCCCACAAGCTTCTTGAGACATCGGTTTATGCAGACTGTGACCAAAGGCCAATTTTCAGATCCCTTCATCTCTTTCTTCACAGACCCCCCCTTTCTCTTCATTACAGAGCCAACGTATCTCCCCACAAAAGGCCCAGAGCTTCAACACATAAAACTGTACCTGAGCTTACCTGTGGCCATTTGCCTCCATTTTATTAATAAGATATGCCAGAGAAAGAGAGAGAGAGAGAGAGAGAGAGAGAGACAGACAGACAGACAGACAGACAGAGAGAGACAGAGAGAGACAGAGAGAGACAGATAGAGAGACAGAGAGAGACAGAAAGAGAGACAGACAGAGAGACAGAGAGAGAGAGAGAGAGAGAGAGAGAGAGAGAAAGAAAGAAAGAAAGAAAGAAAGAAAGAAAGAAAGAAAGAAAGAAAGAAAGAAAGAAAGCACCTGAAGAATGTGAACACACCACAGTATTCTTAGGAGAAGAAACATGATCGCTTGACAAAATTGTGTAGATTTTCAGGGCTAGGGAGATAGCTTAGCTGTCAAAGAACCAACTTGGAAGGTGCAAAATCTCGGGTTTGATGCCTGGTACTGCAAGCTGTACCAGGCTCAGAACCCATGCTGCCCTGAAATCTGGTATTGGTGCCACACATCTGTGACCCCAGCACTGGGAAGGTTAAGACAGGACGGTCACTACAACTCTGAGCCGTCTAGCAAGGCCCTGTACCATATGCATCAATCAATGACTTTCAAAGATGTGTAGATTGTCAATTCCCAGAATGCTAAAAGGGAGAGTTTCAATAGTAAAATATATTCCTTACCTATGAACACAATATAGATTAGTGACCCTGAAGAGCAGTACACACCTGAGAGAATTAGAACTCTCAGAGACCCTGAAGGAGAAGTCTACTGTTACTGTGGCAGCAACGGGAAGGGTGGGCTATTCCAGGTGATAGGGAATAAAACTGAAAATTGGAAGCTATTTGACATAGCATTAATTCTGTTTAATTTTTATTAAATTAACTTTTTTTTTTTCCCCTCGGGACCAGGGTTTGAACTCACAAACTTGTACTTACAAGGCAGGCACTTGTACCACGGAGCTATCTCCCTGGCACCAACTTTTTTTTTTTTTTTTTTTTTTTTTAAAGAGAATAAGAAATACTAAGAAAAAATCAGAAATGATATAGAAGTTCACTAAACAAAATCACAGGAATTCAATAATGGCTGTGCTATTGCATATAGTTGTCTTCACACTAGCTGTTCAGATTGCCGGATAGAAACATGCAAAATTAGTCAAAAAATTATACAGAAGAGAGAGAAAAAATAATCCTCAATGGCTCCTTTCAACAGACCAGCAGAAAGCAGCAGTACAGCGAAGCCTTAGTTCAAAATGTTTTCCACAGGTCTCCAAAGGAAGATTCTTGCTTTACTGCTCTCAGACATCTTCCTGGCCGGTAAGGAGGGAACAACTGGCCGACGGCACTCTGCCTCCTGCCTGCCCCTGTTGGAGCTGCTGTATGTGGCCTCCCCCACATCCTGGTGTGGGGCTGCCATGTGCAGCGCAATGGAAGGGCTGCTTGTGAGTCCGGGAGTGTTTCTCCCTGAGTTCTCATGTCATCTCTGCAAAAAGAATTTGGGAAAGGACAGAAATGGGAGCTGCTATGGCTTTGGCATATTTCTAGAATCTTCCACCCCTAGGGAAAGCTTTAGGGAAAATACTGTTCAATCCCAGCATTGCTAGAAGGAGAAAATATAATCACTGGTGACCCTTACATACGGATGCTTATCTGCGCACCAGGAAAGACCAAAGGGAAATTAAAATGCGGTAGTTCACAAATGCCTGAATGTGTAGTGAGAACAAATTTGCAAAGCAATACGTAGGTTTTGTGTAAAATATTCTTAAACACACATTCATATCTCCCTAGGATTACATGATATTGGCACTATATAAGTGAACCCTAATCTGTAAACTGTACATGAATTCATTTATTGAGAAGGAAATGACACAACATCATATTCCATCTGCCCTGACGGTTGCCAGCTTCCTGCCTGGCATGCTAGCGACCGTCTCTTCTTGGTGGTGCTCCTCTGCCACCTGCCCTACTTTAGTCACAGCCGACTGTGCACTGAAACTTCCTTGAGCTGTGGATCGTGGCACTGTGTGTCAAGATGAGAATGTAAAAAAAAAAAAAAAAAAAAAAATCACATTCCAATTTCCTCTCTTCAGGGACCAAAGAAAGATGAACTTATATCAAACACTATCCCAGGACCAATGTTGTGTATTTGCTGTTTGTGGAAATTGCATTTTGAAAGCATACAGGAAACTCCCCAGCAGGACCACAATGCATCTCACCAAGTGTGTGCTGTACCTCTGTCCCTGCTATTTTTATGCTACCTCTTTAGCAAACCCACGTGGCACTTGTGGAAGGAGAATCTTGCATGTGTGGGTTTGTATCCGTGGTGCCTTAAGGATAGAAGCTTTATCATGTTCTAAACCTCTCCCTGAGCTGGCAAAAGGTCCCCATACACTTTGCACTAGCTGAACTGTGGCCCGCGACAGAGGCTCTTATTTTACCGCTCCTGTCTAGGCCTGCTTATATGAGAAACCAGCTCTCGAAGGCCAGCGCCTGTCCAGGAGACTCCTGTCCACCTGCACGACAATTCTGTCGTTATCTTAGCAATAACGCTACGGAATTATAGGACTAAAAGTCATAGTTCATCTGCTGTGCTGATAAGCTGCTATTCAAACTACATTTCCAGGTTTGAGAGTCTAGATAATCTAAAAGAGTTCTCATTTCTTAGAAAGAAAAATTAAACAGTAGTTTCCACTTTGGGGAATTTCTATGACACTGAAATTACTGACTTGACTAGATTTTTACAAATCCATTTAAAAAAAAAAAAAACTATGACTGAAGTATAGAGTGGAAAAGGAATTTAGTACAGATTTATTGTATGCGGACACACACACACACACACACACACACATCATATACAAACTCTTGACAAGTCTATAAGGAGTTTGTCACGGAGAAAAAGCACCAGTAATGCAAATAAGTTCCGGTTTGCTTCTCAAGTGGAATTTTAATAATAGTGTCCTAGATGCCTTAAGGTGGAGGAATGGAGCATATAGCTTGAATATTTGAAACCCATGCTGTGTGGTACAATGCACAATGCTGACAGTCGTGTCACATAGAATTGAGGTCACACTGACACCTTCAAAGCCCACCCCTTGGCAGCTAAACAGCAACTGCCATAAATGCATCATCTATTCTTGGACACCCACCAGGAAATGCTCCCTTTACATTTTCATGAGATTATGGTCTTCTGGACTTCCTGTTTTGCTCTACTATTCTGTCTTTTTTTGGAGCTAGTGCTACATACTTTTTCTTTTGCTATTCTAGTAGAATAGAAAGGAGGAAAATAGGACCATTGCGGATGAGGGGATTCTTTAGATAGCATCCAGTGTTAGCAAATAAACCCTCAGAACGTGTGAAAGTGAGGTCACAGCTTGGACACCAGCTGGGGATGCGGCCCTGCAAGGTTTGTCGGCAGCGCGCGGAGGTGGGCGGTCTGTACCCAGAATGCTCCTCGCCCTTGTCAGCTCGTGCACTTCTTAGCTCAGCAGCCCCAGCTTCAAGCTGGTGCTAAGCATAAAGTTCAGAGAGCACACTACATAGCCACTGGCACTTGGTAGCTAAGGTGGAAACTCTACAGACTTCCTATTTAAGCAAAATGAATACTCAAAGCACACCAGTTATCCCAGCACCGTGGAAGGCTGAGGCAGGAAGATTGTAACTTGAAGCCTAGCTTAGGGAAGTCAACAACTTCCACTTGGTAATCTGAACAATCGTCTGAAGAAAAGGTGAAATATAAAAACTATAGTTGAATTCCTATTATCTTCTTTAGAGAAATTCTCTATTACTTCTAATTTTTAAAATTAGTTTTAATTCTCCTAAAAAAAAGAAATAGTGGTTGTGTGGATATGCTTTAGTACGAAAGCCCTGAGTTTAGTATTCAGAATTCCAAGGAAGACGTGGGGAGAAGGACTTCTGAGACTTCACTACCCCCTCAGTATTCTTCCACTGGGGAAGTTCCCAGCGACACAGAGGTTCACCTCGGCCTTACGGTCTCCGACAACAGCAGAGTGTGCACCGTGCTGTGGTGTCAACCTTAGCTACCCAGTGCCAAGGCCTGCGCGGTGTGTTCTCTGCACTTAATGCTTAGTGCCGGCTCCACACTGGTGGCTGCTCAGCTAGGAAGTGCACGAGCTGACAAGGGCGAGGAGCATTCTGGGTACAGCCCGCCCACCTCTGCGCGCTGCCCACAAACGTTGCAGGGCCGCAGCCCCAGCTGGTGTCCCAGCTGCGACCCCACGTTCACACCTTGTGAGGGTTTATTCGCTAACACGGGATGCTCTCTAAAGAAGCCCCTCATCCACGACGGTCCTAGGCTCCTGCTTTCCTCTGCTCTTTTTTTTTCTGCAGTCACAACTCCAAAATCAAAGCCAGCTGAGCAACGTTGGCCATTAGAGGGCGGCTGCAGCTGGGCAACGGTTGTGCGCCGTGTCATGAGACAGCACCCGGCGAACGCCATGGCGTCCCCATCCTGTGACGCCCTCATTCCCTACCTGTCACCTCACACATAGCTCATACTCCTGGGGATACCAGGAGTAGGCCTGCCTGTGGAATTCAGATACCCACACAGTGTCCCAGCCCCTGAAACTGCTCCTCCAGTGGCACAGGGAATGTGACCCAGGTCTCTAGTCCGTCTGCCCACAGGACATCTCCAGCTGCCTTTCCACGCCACTGCTGCTGTTGGACACATCACGTGCGCTCTCAGCGCTCACCCCACCTCTGCTCTCTTTAGACACCCTCACCGGGCAAAACTGGTGTCACCAATCACTGTGGCTAACCTACCTCTTGCTACGCAGTGACATAAATGTCACATAATTCCACGTAGCTATGGTTTGGATACCACAGCCCAAACTCATGTTCAAATTGAATCCCCGTGTGGGGCACGAAAGGGGTAGAAACCAAATAGCCTCTGGTATTTGGGTGCAGTGGGGATCTATCAGGTGTAATGGAGGTTCTGCACCGGTGCAAGGATACGGTCCTGACCCAACAGGACCATGGCTTGTATGATGCTTATGCCTAGATGTTTTCCCAAAGCCTCATGTGCTCGTAGGGGAAGCCTTTCCACAGTGTTGCCCTTTAATCATCCCTATACCATCGAGAAAGAGCCTGCAGTAACGTGGTATCGGATCCAGCGCACAGTGTGGCCGAAGACAGACCATCCTGCATGCAGGAGACTGCTTGGACCAGACTACAGCTGTGCTCTCCAAAACTCCGAGGACACGACACAGAGACGCTCAGGAAAGAGGACTGGAGGCTTAGGTTCCAAAAGCAACAAGGATCATGAGATCCGTGTGCTGGGAGGGGGGGGAGGATTCCGAGGGAAATTCAAGGCACGGTGCCTTTTACTGTTATTTGCTTTAAAAAAAAAAAAAAAAAGGAAACAGCGACTGGTATGGCTTAGCTCTAGCTCTGCCCCTAAATGCAGTCGTGGGGCAGACTGCTAGAGGTCATGATTAATTCATGCTTCATTGCTGGGATGGTGGGCGTGAGCGCTACTGGGATGGTGGGTGTGAGCGCTGCTGGGATGCTGGGTGTGAGTGCTGCTGGGATGGTGGGTGTGACCACTGCTGGGATGGTGGGTGTGAGTGCTGCTGGGATGGTGGGTGTGAGTGCTGCTGGGATGGTGGGTGTGAGCGCTGCTGGGATGCTGGGTGTGAGTGCTGCTGGGATGCTAGGTGTGAGTGCTGCTGGGATGGTGGGTGTGACCACTGCTGGGATGGTGGGCGTGAGCGCTGCTGGGATGGTGGGTGTGAGCGCTGCTGGGATGCTGGGTGTGAGTGCTGCTGGGATGGTGGGTGTGA
>PVJA010028523.1:0-27475 GCA_004027025.1 Myocastor coypus | reverse complement strand
AAAAAAAAAAAAAAAAAAAAAAAAAAAAAAAAAAAAAAAAAAAAAAAAAAAAAAAAAAAAAAAAAAAAAAAAAAAAAAAAAAAAAAAAAAAAAAAAAAAAAAAAAAAAAAAAAAAAAAAAAAAAAAGAAAAAAGAAAGAAAAAAAAAGAAAAAAGAAAGAAAAGAAAGTACATATTTATGAGTAATTCGTAATCTTAAACTGACTTGTATTTCAATATACCATTAACAAAAAATAACATTTCATTTTAAGCCATTGAAATGTGTATATAAAAATCACGAGAAAGCTAAATGTAAACATAAAAACTTAAACTTTTTTTGTGAATAAACAGGACCAAATATGAGGTAAGCAAATTGAAAAGTTTTAAAGAACATTCACAGTGACCAAAAACAAATTAGAGATAGGGTTAGGGGTGAAAATTTGGCGCATCAATTCTTGACATATTTTATGAAATATTTTCAGTATGTGTGGATGTGATAAACCTGAATAAAAGAAGTATTTACTAGAAAGTTCTCTACCAAATTCTTTTCAAGTTGACTCAGGAAATTGCTTTACCAAAAATTTATGGCGTCCTAAATCACCAGTGTTTACTTCCCAGGTATCAGTGCACGTCCATCTCTGTGTTTATGTTCTAGACTTACAAATTTCCTTACAGTCTCTTCCATATATAACATTTATAGGCCACATATATGCTTGCATTCCAGTAGTATTACAAATTACTGCTCCAAATGCCAAACTATTGGCTGTAAAACATCATTTGCTCATTTATTTTTTTTTTGATATCTTGTTAGTTTTCTTTTTAATTTTTGTTTTTATGTGTACATGTTCGCAACACATAGTGATTATTGTGTGAACTTTATGCTTCTCCATAGCGTATCTTAATAACTTTTTCGTCTTCCTCCCTCTCTTCTCTACATCCTCTGCCTCCCCATCTTTTCATCACTTTCGTTGTTAAGGAATTTTTTTTTATTTTAAAGAGAAGCAAAAATAAGGAACAGAAAACACACGAAATACCTCACAAAATTCAAAAACATTATGATACGTGGGTAACCATGGTTAATACACTGCAAATTACTATCTTTAAGTTGGAGTATGAAAACTTGATATTAGCATGACCTATATTTTCAATGAACTGAGAGAATTCAGTGCTTTTACTCTCTTTTTTCCCACTCCCCCCAAGCCACTTTCTCTTTCCTTCTGAAGTTTCTTCCTGTTTTGCAATATCTATTATGCATTTTATATCTTATGTACTCTTTTGCTTCTCACACTAGGGAGACAATAATGTGCTTACATATTTCCATCAGATTTATTTCACTCATGAGTGTGGCCTCAAGTTGCAGCCATTTACCTACAGAAGTCTCCCATTTTCCTTCCCTATGACTCAGTAATATGTATATATATTCTTATCCATGCTGCAATTAATAATTTAGCTGTTAATAATGGAAGGACATATATCACTATGATATGTTTTAAATTCTTTTTTATGTATTTAGTACAAGATCCACAAGGTCTACAGGGTCTCAATGTACAGATTGGAATGATAATAATCCTTCTCCTGTTTTTCAGCCTCCTAAGCACTGGGATTACAGGCACAGGCTACCACATCCAGTCTCAGTCATTATCTGAGCATGTCCCAGGGGCAAGCCTGGCATGATACGCCAAGGATCAAATCCTGGATCTTGGTCTGCCTAAGCAGATGATTTAATCTGTTCAGCTATCTGGCCAGCCCTATGTTTTTAATACTTATGGAAAAGTACCCAGAAGGGAAATAGGTGGATCAAACGGGACTCCAAGCCAAGTTTTTTGAAGAATCTCCACACGGATTTCTACAGTGTTTGCACCAGTATACACTTGTATCAACAGTGGAGAAGGATAACTTTTCCCCCACAGCTCCTGTATTATTTGTTATTGGTTGATTTCTTGATAATAGGCATTATTTCTGGGGTGAAATGGAACCTCTGTCTTGCTTTAATTTACATCTCTCAAATGACCAGGGGCACTGAATTTATTCTTGCATACATTTGTTTGATGTTTGTATTTCTTCATCTGAGAAATAGAAACATTCATCTTGATGCCCATTTTTTAACTGAGTCTTTAAATTTTGGAGATCTGGTCTTTTTTCCCACTTTGGATTCTTTGTAGGTTCTTGATGGTAAACTTTTGTATAAGGAACATCTGGCAAGCATTTTTCCTCACAATATGGATTTTTCTCTTTACTCTGTTGTGGTTTCTCTTGTGAGAAAGCTTATAAGATGAGACGCAAGTTGTTGACTCTGAATAGTGGTTCCTGTGTGGCTGGGATTTTATTTATAGTTTTTGGCTATCCCAATCTCTTCAACAGCTTTTCTTAGTCTATCTTTCAGAAGGTTTAATGTTTCTGTCTTACTATTTAGATCTGTGATCCATTTGTGCTCCAGTTCTGTGCATGGTGAAAGATATGTATCCAAGGTTCATCACTGGCATGTGCAGAGCCAGTTTGGCCGGCATAATTTTTAAACAGTTTTTCTTCTTCCAGGTTCTGTATTTTGCCCCTTTGCCAAATATAAGGTGGCTGAGTGTGTCTGGAGTTGTTTATTCATCTTCTAGTCTGTTCCCTTGATCCTTGGCTCTGTTTGTTTGCCAGTACCACACTGATTTTATAACGGTAGCTTTATTGTACAATTTCAAATCAGAGATTCTGATATCTCTTGCCTTGTCTTGTTGTCCAGAATTGCTTTCCCTATTCTAGGTCTATTTTCATTCCAAATTAATTTTGGAATTGCCTTCTATGTGTCTGTGGGCTATGTTGCTGGAATTCTAATTGGAATTGTATTAAATCTGTATAGTAGTTTTGGAAGGATGGCTATTTTCAGTATATTGGTTTTTTTCTACCTAAGAGCAAGGGATATCTTTCCACTTTCTGGCACCTAATTTAATATCCTTTTTCCAAGTATTTTGTTTTCAATGAATAAGTCTTTTAAATCCTTCTTTAGTTTGATTCTTAGGTATCATTTTTTGGGGCAATGCGATTGGGAAAGGTGCCGTTTCCCTAATTTTTCTCTCAGGGAGTTTGTTATTCATGTATAGGAAGACCACTAATTTTTGAGTGTTGACTGTACTCCACTACATTATTGAATTTGCTTATTGAATCTAGCATTTTTAAATTGAAGTTTTTGGGGTTTTCTATGTGCAGCATTGTCTTAGTTACTCTTCTGTTGTTACTGGGACCAATACCCGACACCCAAAATGAAGGAAGGAAAGGTTTAGTTAGCTCAGTTACTTGAGCTTTCAGTCCATATTCAGCTGGCTCCAAGGAAGACTGGCACATGCAGAAAGCAGCAGTTCATGGCAGCAGAACAGCAACAAAATGGTGACAGAAGCAACCAACCAACCAGGGCAACAGAGAGAGTCTGTTTTTTAACTTCAGGGATTATTTCTAATCTGATTTCCTCTCTACCATTCTACAGTTGTTTCTTTACTTCCGATTATTCAGAGATTTCAGCTTTGTGATTCCCACTTTCTTCTCTGTTAATGTCTCCTGTATTTGTTCTAGGTGGGATAAGCTTGTGAATTAGAATTTTGCTCCTTCTCTTTGTCATTGTTTATAGCACTGTCCTCTGACCTTTGGTGTAGAGCTTGGAGCAATTATATCTTTAGCATAATTCTTGCCTAAACCAGATTATATGGTTAAGGCAATTATAGTTTTGCATTTACAGAACTACTGCTAGGAACACCAACATGGGTAGCAATATTTAGTAGTTGACAAACTTTTTTAACTAATGAGCTTATATTTTACACAATAAGAGCCAAACATATGTCTGTGTAGCTAAGCAGATATTAAATTGGGAGTTTGTCTTTAATTTTTAGTTCACTTAAGTTCTGTCTTTTTACCTCCCTTTGATGTAGCTGGGATGGCAGGAGTCAGAGGGCAAGGTGGCTGGTCTGGCAGGCTGTGTGGAGCAGCTGTATGTATTTATTTTATAATGTATTTGTACAAGGCCTCACTGTACAGCTTGGACTCATACTGATCCTCCTGTTTTCTGCCTCCCAGCGCTGAGCTTACTGGCCTGTGCACCCAGGGGTGGGGCTCACATGGCATCTTGTGCCACGGGTCAAAGCTAGATCTCTGCACTTGCTTAAGCAGGCACTTAGTCCACTGAGCTTTCTCGCCAACCCTCAGGAAATAAAATTTAAATGGGTATGGATCCAGTTGAAACATGGAAGAAGAGGAAGAGATTAGAAGGCTGGGAGATAAAAGGGGGTCGTGGTAACTTTGGGAAATTGGTGAAGATTAGAGGGAAGGGTAAAGAACTAAAAAGAACCTAGCAGAACAAAAACCACAAAATAGACACCGTGCCACATTCACCCTCGAGTAAATGCAAATTCAAAGAATGAAGGAGGAAGAAAACAAATAAGCAAAAAGAAACAAAAAACAACAGCAAAAAATACACACATATATGCACAAAAAATAAAGCAAAGTTGGGGCCCGGCAGGATGGCTCAGTGGTCTAAAGTGCCTGCTTAGGAAAGCATGTGGGGCTTCAGGGACCACGGTTCGATCCCCGGCACCACATGCTACGCCAGTGCTGCCCTCAAGGCACGCTGAGCCGGCCATAAAAATAAAATAAACCAAAATTACCAACCTCTTGTTATGGTTTATATCTAGTTGTTCCCACAAAGCCTCATGTAGTCATGGGGTGGGGACTTCCATACATTGAGACTTGAGTCATGTGTCACTGGGACTATGTGATTTAGCACTGATTTAGAGTTTGAGACTTGATTCATGATCCCTGGGCTTATGTGTTTTAAGTACTTCTGTGATTCTAAGGTGGATAGGCTGATCTCTCTGTCATGCAGGGTGGCTGAGCCTGGCACTCACCAGCAACCGCTACAGATGTTCAGGGCAGCTAGTGCAGCACTGGCCTTGCCTTAGCGGGTTGGACTGCTCCACTCATGCATTGTGTCCTGCCTTGTGGAAAAGGTACCACCGAGGGCATCCTTTCTCATTGTTAAACGTTCTCTCTTCACTCTCTGTGGGCTTCCATTTGCACCTCAGCTCTTACCAGGTTGAGGGCACTCTTCTTCTTGTCCTCCCCATACCCCTATATTCCATCATCCACCACCAACTACCAGAGAGGTTCTTGGTCGTTGGTCATCTTCTCTCATATTTTCCATCCCTTTCCTCTTTGCAAAAGATTGAGTCCCTTGTTTCCTATTATCATTTATTTTGCTATTTTTAATATATTTAGTATAGGATCTTACAGGGTTTCACTACACAGACTGGACTCATAATGATCCTTCTGTTTTCAGCTTCCCAAGCCCTGGGATTGTACGCGGGCACCACCACATCCAGTCTCAGTTCCTGACTCAGCATGCCCCAGGAACGGGGGGGGCGGGGGGGCATGCACTACTTGAATTGTATTTTAGTTTTCCTCATATATGCAAAGTTATGTGATACTTAAGCTTAGTTTTTGTTTGTTTGTTTGTTTGTTTTGGTAGCCCTGGGAATCAAATCTTGACATTGATGCATCAGGGCAAGTGTTTCACCACTGAGCTGTACCACTAACTCCCAAAACACCAAAATGAATATAGCCGTAAGTCCCTCAGTTAGCCATTTCTGTTTTCTAGGGTAGCATTCAGAAGAAGAGTTTGATGTATTGGTATAAAGTAAGCAGCATTTACTGTAGTCAAGCTTTAGTTATATAGAAAAAAAAACTGTTAAATATCAAGGCTATGAGGACCTAGATACAAATTATTACAAGTCTGAGGGAAGATTCACTGGGGGATTTTTGTATTTCTCAGATTTGAGTGGAAATCTAAGGCATCTCACATAAAAAGCACTTATGCAAATGAAAGTACTGATAAAATCTCACTTGAAAATATAACATCACTGGGGCCATCCTGATAGCTTAGTGGACTAAAGCTCCTGCTTATGCAGAGAGTGGGACATGCTGAGGCGGCAACTGACAGTGGGCGTGGCGGTGTGTGCCTGTAATCCCAGCGCGTGGGAGGCTGAACGAAGGAGAACCACCACAAGTCCCAACTATAGAGTGAGACCCTGTAGACCCTGTACTAAGTACAAGGGAAAAAGAAGGAAAGAAGAAAGGAGAGAGAGAGAGAGAGAGAGAGAGAGAGAGAGAGAGAGAGAGAGAGAACGAATGAACAAATGAAAGAAAGAGAAAGAGAAACAGAAAGAAAGAAAGAAAGAAAGAAAGAAAGAAAGAAAGAAAGAAAGAAAGAAAGAAAGTAATATCCTGGATAGAAATATCCTGGATAGAAATATAAGTATATACATTTTAGGTTATTTTATAACATATTTCTAAATTGAAAAATAAATAAACAGAAGATGAAGAATAAAGAGATGTTTTCCTAAGTAAATAACATGTTTATTAGCTAAAATGTGGTTTTCGAGATTTACCAGAACAATTAATGAGGACAGAATGAAAACTAAACATGCAGTAAAGAGACGACATTTATTGAACACACATTGTGTATCAACCATTTTTGGAAATACACCTGCATTAACTTATTTCAAATAATGGGTATTACTCAATTTTAAACTTGTGGAAAGTTGAACACAGAGAAAGTAGGTATTTTGACTCAGAGAACAAAGATAATGAATAATATGTCTGGAAATGAAGCCGAAGCTGCCGCAGATGGCTCTAGTCACCATTTTTGTTGTTGTTATAAAACTTGTGTCAAGCTACATACTTTCTTGTATGACGATTCATAACTGTGTTATTTCAGAAATCCTGGATATTTCTGCTGTATACGCATGCACACACACACACACACACACACACACACACACAAACAACTGAATACAACCCACAGGAGACACTATCACCATCAAAAATAGTTGAAAGAAAACTGAAGACAATGATGAAAACAGGGTCTTACACATAATACCTATAAAATGCTTGCCTGGTTCTAATAACAGTCATTCTACTATGTAAACCCTAAGAATTAGTTAGAATTAGCTGATCAAAACAAATACAAAATCACCCATCAATTTACATTTATGAGTCAGAAATGTGATCTCAGACCATTTCTTCTGTACTTAATAGCTTTTTGATTATTATTTCGGCCTGTGTTGCTTTCACTATATACAAACTATTTAGTAATGAATGTAACAGAAGGAAGTTGAAATATCAACTCAGAGTAAGTGACTGAATAACTTATTTGAAATTATGAAAGAGAATAGAAGAGGTATCTTTCATTTTAATAATGCAAAAACAGCCGTCTTCGCATATGATCCACCATATTAGTGGCCTGCAACAAAAATGAACAACTACCAGTCACTGATAACTGCGTCAGGCTCCTCTGGACTCGGTCGCATTACTTGAATTTACACAACAGAGGTAAACGATTTGATCTTAAAAGAAAATTGAGTTGTATCTTTGTCTTCCAATTTTCAAGGTCAACCAATTAAAATCATAAAGTCTTAATGTTATTCTCCTTCTTTATAATAGATTTGCTGCCACACTTATCCTTCTTAAATGCCCAGAGATAATGAGGCTAAGATTGTGGATGTGAAGCCTTTTGGGGTCGACTAGCTTTAGCATGTTTTTCAACTCCAGGTTGTACCTAAGTAGGAGAAAGAAATTCAGAATGCACGGGTTGCACGTCCAGAGAATAAAAGAAACCTAGATGCCCTGCACTAAATAAATGTGACATGCTCTACTTCTTGGAAGAATTCTCTCTCATAAGCTTACCTGAAAGCAGCCAGAAACATCACCACTGTTTTATAAAATACAATGGGTATGAAAAACTCAAGTACGCAAAGGCCTCAGAGGTATTTTTCTCAACATTGATTGCTATTAAAATGTGATTTCAGTGAAATCTTTGAATCCATGGGACAAAGGTTTGAATGTATAGCTTCAAAGTTAGAAAAGAGAAAGTTCAGAATAGAGGAAAAAAAAACCTATTTTACTTATGAAGAAAGCGACATGCAGAATAAATACTTGGCAATTAAAAAGTTCCAATAATGGTAAAAATGAAAATACTTTAAGAATATCTAAGATCAAAAATGTGCAATACTCTACAATGAAAATTCCAGAACATGGAAGAAAAAAATAAAAGAAGACACTGGAAAATTGGAACGCATGCACTGTGTATGCGTTGGCACCATCAGTGCCGTCACGGCAACCTTTCTAACACAATGACCTGACATTCAGTGTGATCCCATGAATATATCAGTGATGTCTTTGGAGAATACAACTATGCAGAGCATATAGAACCCATATGAAGGCACAGAGATTAGTTAGCTAAGCTGTCCTAGGCAACAAGAGCAAGTCTGCTTGCATCAAAATACATTGAAAATTATATTGCAAACCCATAGTAACTAATAGAGCATGGTATTTGGACAAAATTAGACAGGTAGACCAGTGGAACAGAATAGATGAGTCAGAGACAAACGTACAGAATTATGGCCATCTGATTCTGAACAAAAGAGAGAAGTACATATGTTCAAGAGTATATGTTTGTAGAAGATTGAAACTAGGAACCAGTCTCTTACAGTTCCCCCAAACCAGTTCAAAATGAATTGAAAATAGAAGCACATTGAGAACATATGTTACATTAAATAAATCAGACACAAAAGCTTAAACATCACCTACCTTCTCTTAGATGAAAAACTCAGGGGCTAGTGAGATTGCTCAGTGGTCTAAAACACTGCTTAGGCAAGCTTAGGCAACTTCAGGGACTGCAGTTGGATCCTCAGCACCACGTGCTGTGCCAGCCCCACCCAGGGCAGACTGAGGCAACCATAAAATAAATAAAGTTAAAAAAAAAAAAAAAAGAAAGAAAGAAAATCACAGACGAGGTGAAAACGAGCAAAGCTAAAAGAAAGGTGATTGGAAGAAAGAAGTAAATCTTTCTAAAGGTTGGATATCAAGTAAGAGAGGGAGAAGAGGTAAACGGGAAGAAAAAGAATTGGGTGTATTGTATTTATTCATTTGCATACACTGAACCATCCCTGGGTTGCTGGGATGAGTCCTGCTTGACCGTGCTACTGAATTTTCTCAGAGATTTGCTGTATTCTGTTTACTAGTATATATTGATTATATGTGCACCTCTGTTCATTAGGGAGGTTGACCTGTAGTTCTCTTTTTTGGCTGGATCTTTCTCTGGTTTGGATACTAGGATAATATTTGCCTCGCAGGTTCCGCTTTTATTCCCCTCCTGGATATTTTTTCAGAATTATAAACAACATACCTCAGCGATATAAGCCCCTGTGTTTATAGCAGCACAATTTATAATAGTTATATCTGAGAGGTAAGTTAAATACCAGGAGGTAAGCAATGGATCAAAATAATACTTTTGTAAACTGGTACTTTTGTAAACTGGAGTTCTACTCAGCTATTTGCCCAGTTTCTGCCTCATTCTATTTGCTATTGAGTACGATATCATTTCTTACTATAAGTTCTTCTTTGTAAAGCTGAGCTAAATCCTGTCTAATTTTACATCTTATCTTATTGACTCAAGGGATCAGCATAGTACCTTCTTAGCTTCTGTTATATCAAATTGCTTTTAATTAATAATTACCTGCTCGATTGACATCTTAGTTTTCCATTTCAGGTGGAAGTAGTAAATGTTTGATCTTTGACAGGGTGACAACTTGCTTCAAGGGCTGTTTAGGAATATTGATTACTTTTCCCCAATGTATTTAGAAGCAATACATTTGTTGAAGAGACAGAGAGGAGAGACAATCATGCAGTTAGTGCTGTAAAAGTGTCTGGTAATTAAAAGAGGATTTTAGGCTTGTCTTTCTACCCAAATCGCGAAACAATTCTGGGAGCTTCAAGGTTGTTATCTCCTCGGATTACAGGAACACGAGGGGAAATATTACACTCATTGAAATAAACAGATATGGAGTGCTCAGATATTGTAAAGAGATAAGTCTAATTACATCAAGAAAGATGATCAATTAGCATAAAATATATATTTGGATTCTTAAGAGGCCAAATGTCATTGATCAAAGTTTGCCTATTTTTAAATATTCTCTTTACATTGTCCTTAATGTGCATTCACACAGGAATTTGAGTTCCATCTCTAGCCAAGTGAGAAGCTTAAAAAATCTCTATATTTTACTATAATTTAATACCAGAATAATATTTGATTATTTAATAAATTATTATAAGATTAACTTAAATGTAGATATTATAAGCATTAATAGCAAGAGAGATTGGTTTGGAATGCATAGGAAGTTGCAGTTTTGGTAGGAAATGTATTTTCATGAATTCCAGCATTATATGGTCTCAATCGTGAAGGAATTATCGGATAACTCACATGATCTGACCCCAGTCTATAGGCCAAATTTCAAGGGAAGTAATTGATGAAAGAGAAAGTCAGAGAGAACTTGGGCCAGAATTTATCTGCTTCATATATAGTCTTCCAGATGCCCAGGTTGCTGCACTGTGTACTACATACATCATACTTGGCTGAGACGAAAAGCGACTTGAAATATCAAGGCAACTTCCCTTGTTCACTCTTTTAAGTCAAGATAACCTTGAAATTTGAAGTGAATTCAAAATTTGTGAACATATATGGGTAGATTTTTTTTTTTAACTTGAGAGGCTCTGAAGTAAAATAAATCAAACAATTGTAATTTACAATCAATATTTTGTCTGGTTGTTCGATTATACTTTATTTAATTTTTTGACTCTTAGACTTCTTCCGGTATTAGGAAAGTTTTATGATGTGTCATTTTGAGATGAACTAGATAAATCACAAATATGCATGTAATATTCTTTAATATTTATATTGTGTTCTGTGTGTAACAATTAAACATGGAGGAAAAATCTTTTCTAAAGAAGTGCTTTATGATTGAATGAAAGTTTTAATTACTCCATGTTTATATTTCATCCTGATTTTTATGTTTTATGTTGTGACATTTATATTTCATACTCAGTGAATTAAGAATTTATTATGATCACTTTTTAATATAATTAAAGTAGGGACTGTTTGATTTCTATATTACCATATTGCACTATTTTTCAATTTTTGCTTCTTACAATTGATTTTAAATAGATGTATTGCCTAGCAAGCATATCTGGAAAATTTGAGGATTCAAACAATCTTCTTTATCTAGAGAGAATACAAAGTTTATCAACCAGGAAAGATTTATAAGTATGGTGTCGCATTAATTCCAGATTTTATTTTGAATGGTTTAATTCAATAATAATTAGTTGAAAAATAAGAATAGAACCACCTAAGACCCAAATTTATTGCTTTATTGATTGACATTTCTTTTTTGTACTGGTGACTGAATCTAGCACCATGTTGCCAGGCTATATATGGCCAGACCCTTTAAATTTCTTTCTTTCTTTCTTTCTTTCTTTCTTTCTTTCTTTCTTTCTTTCTTTCTTTCTTTCTTTCTTTCTTTCCTTATCTCTCTCTCTCTCTCTCTCTCTCTTTCTCTCTCTCTCTCTCTCTTCTTTTCTTTTCTTTTCTTTTGACACAAGATCTGGTTAACTTCTGCAGGCTATACTCAACCTTACAATTTTCTGTCCTGCTGGAGGACTGGACAAACACGTCTTTATTTTGATTCACTGATTTGTTTGTTCTTCATAGGTCTCAATTTACAACACATTTTAATCTTCACAGTAATGTCTACCCTTCCACAATTACAGGCTTTCCATGGAACTAAGACTTCTATGTATTAAAAGTTTTCTCTCCATGAAAATGTACACTTAAATATACATTTAATAAATTTTTATTCTAACGAAATATACAATAGAGTAATACTATGTTCCAAGAATTATTGAATGCAGAAACTAGCACGACATTTGTAAGTGCTCACGGGGTAAATAGTTTCATAAATACCAATACTAGGCTAAGATTCCAGGAAGGGTTAATATTTGAAGGCCAGTCTGCCTTTTATCAACAAAATAACTTTGGGAGCCATGGTACATTACCGAAAATTCTTAAAAAAGACATACTTGGGTAGAGCCTAAGTGGCCATAACTGAGGCGACAACAGACACAGAGCTCATTATTTTGTGTGCAACAGACAGGGAGCTCATTCTTAACTCAGGCTGTTTTCTCTAATGAACATATACATTGTTTTACACTACAGTTTTTGAAATGTTTAATTTATTCATTGTTTATGAAGCAATGTTTATTTTTTTGGTTCATGCAATGAGGTAGATAGATATTAGATCACTGCCATTTCTCGAGAATCAGGGTGACCCTGAGTCAGACCTATTCACCCCGGTGGTGGTTCTAGGAAGGTGGAAAGCCTAGAGATTTCTCAGCAAGGACAGCTTTCCTTTTACATATTGCCTGCTGCCGCTGTCCCCAGAGTGGGTTTCTTATGGCTGACATTCTGCTCTGCGACTTTATCTTCTCTGTTTCATATTCTTATCTTTATAACATAGGAAATAATAGGATCATCTGTTGTTTTGAATATAATACATATTATGTGCCCATATAATCCTCCAATTTCTGTATGTGTTCACATTGGATGATGTCTGTATTACCCATGATGGTGAGGAGAGAGAGATGGATTCAGACAATACAGCCATAGACACAGTGATAAGAGGTGTAGAAGGAGAACTTCACAGGAATGCTGTACTGGTTGATACATTGTGTCAACTTAAGAAATTTAGAAGTGTCCTTAAGTGACTCAGCAGAGACCCTAGATTCTTAGTTTGTGAATACCCTCCTCCTGTGCAAGAGGAGGGTGTGGACATGGTGTGAGTTCTGCACCCCCAGCCCCAGGGTAGCTTCTATACTACATAAGAGGGGATGGAGGCTGGCTAGAAGCCCCAGCCGCTGCCCTTCCCTTTGCTCCTGGCTGTTTTCTGCTGCCCTGAGCTACTGCCCTCTGCCTTATGCCACTCTGCCTGGGAGCCAGCTGGGTATAGACTGAAACCTCCACACACTGTGAGCTAAATGAACCTTTCTTTCCTTAATGTTGGGTGTCTGGTACTTTGTTCAAGCAATGATTAAAAAGCAACTGGGACAGATGCCCTGATGAAGTCACGCCCACTTCTTTGGATAGAGAAGTCGCTTGATGTTTCTCAGCCCCACGGCAGCAATGAGGAGCTAGCACTGAAATTTTCAATCTGGTATTCAAAGGTCCCAGCACCCTGGGGGTTCCAGTGTCCTCAAGGGTATTTTGTGTGATGGGGAAACCATTACTGAGACTCAAAAATGTTCTGTCAGGACCTGGCTACTACTGACTGCACAGCGAGGCGACATGGATACAAACAGAAAGCAAGTAAGGAAGAGTTCTTTTGTCTTGGTCATGTGTCCCTTGTGCCCACTGTCTCCTCACAAGGGATTCAATTCCTTATGGGATATGTGGGCTGTGGCCACCTCTGGTGTGCAAAAGGAATACATAAACTGTGCCTGAGTAGGCAGAGCACAGTGGCCGGGGTTCAATCACTGCGTGTTGTGGGGGCCTCGCCCCCAGAGCGCGCTGAGATGGCTATTGAGATTGAGCGTGGTGGCGCTCTCCTATAATGCTAGCGCTTGAGAGGCTGAAAAGTGGTCACTATGAGCTCAGTCTACATAGTGAGACCCTGAGGACCCTGTAGACGCTGCGCCGCCCGTGATACGCAGTAGGGCTCATCAGTGTCATCACCATCTGATTCTTAACAGCTTTCACTGCAAAACAATTGCAAAATTGCATACATGCCTGGCGAAAAGTGTTTTAAAAATTATCAATTTATATGTACAACACTGGCAGTAGCAGCCCGCTGGCTACTTCCTCCTTCCCCCTCGCTCATGGATGGTTTTTGCTGACTCCAAGAAACCCAAGTTATCAGTAAGTGGCCATAGCCACTTCAAAGGTGTGAACGGTCCCCGAGTGGCCTCAGCCACTGCACACAAAGGAGCCCTCACCTCTTCAGAATATTTCCGTCCCGGCAACTCACTCAGTCCTAGCTGCTCAGCATTATTTTTAGAGAATTCCTTACTGTGAGTGAGTGTTTGAAATCTCTAGTGACAGCTACGGTTTCATAAATATTTTAAGGACACTACTATAAACAGTTCATCCCAGGATGTTCTAAGACTAGGTGAAAGAAAAATATAATAAAAGAAAAAGAATATTTTAATACATTGAAGCTGTAGTATAGATAAACTGACTTTTAATTTTGCTGCATAGGGTATTGAAAAGCTGAAAAATCCATTGAAATTATTTTATGAAAATCAACATTATAGGAGCTGGGAGTTCAATCCCCTGGCCTGCGGTGCCAGCCTTGCCCCAAACAGGATGCAGTGAGAGGGCAATTGAGACTGGGCAGGGTGGCACACACTTGTAATCCCAGCTCTTGGGAGGCTGTAAGCAGGCGGATCTAATAGTGAGACCCTGTAGACTCTGTAGATCCTTCCCTAAAATACAAAAATAAATAAATAAAAAATAAAAGTTATAGGCGGGGAAAATAGCTTGGTGGTATAAATCCCTACCTACCAAGCTCAAGGAGCCAAGTTCAAACCCTAGCGCCAGCACCAGAACAGAACCTAAGATGGGCTCTACAGGCCACCAAAATGGGGTGTCAATTTTGGAGGCCTAATTTTTAAAATTCTTTATCATCATCATCATCATCATTATTACAATTATATCTTGTATTTAGTTTGAGGTCTACAGGGTCACATTACCTAGATTGCAGTCATGGTGATTCTCCTGTTTTCAGCCTCCCAAGTGCTGGGATTACGGGCACACACCACCATCACACCCAGTCTCCATGCCCTCTCAGCGCAGCATGCTGGGGACCCAACCACGGGCCCTGCGTCTGCCTAAGCAGGTGCTTTACCCTGCTGAGCTATCTGGCTGGCCCCATGATGCTTTCCGTGCTCCAGAGAGGAGCCCTTTGTCTGAAGGACAGTGTGCAGAACTTCTCTCCCACTTCCTGGGATTTCTTTTCACTGTCTTGGCAATTGCTTTGGAAGTACAGAAACTTCAAAAAGATGAGATCCCAATTGGGATTCTTTGAAGTATTTCCTGTGCAGTTTGATTTTTGTTCATGAACTCTTTACCTACCCCTATGTCCTCAAGTATGTGTGCAGAATAGTTTTGATAATTATATTGTCAATTTCTTCTGGTCTTTTGAAAGGAGCAAATTAATGCTTTTTTTTTTTTTTAACTCTGATTACTTTTTCTAATGTTTTTGTCATGTCACTATTTTGCATTCTTTACAAATAAAAGAGAATATATAAAAAGAAAGTAAAAAGAAACCAGCGTGGTGGCACATGTTTGCAATCTCAGCCCTGAAGAGGCTGAGACAGGAAGATCACAGTGCAGTGAGACCTTGTACCAAATAAATAAAAGAATGAATAAATAAAAATATAAATAATTAAATATGAATTTTTTTTTTCTTTTTTTGAGACAAGGTCTCACTGTGCAGTTCAGGCTGGCCTTGAGCTCACTTTTGTAGCCCTGGCTGGTCTTGAACTCTCACCAATCCTCCTGCCTCAGCCTCACAAGTGATGGGATCATAGGTGTGTGCCACTATGCCTGGCTCTTTATTTGTTTGTTTATTTATTTATTTAATAGCCAACAACATTAATTTTATTTGTATTTATTTTATAATTAATTTATTCCCCTGCCATAAGTTTTTGTTTCTTCAGTTTCTTCTGGGATATCTTTTTCTTCTATGGAACCTCCTCCTCTGGCTTAGGAACAGTTTCTTCCTTTTCAGTGAGGATCATCTCAATATGGCAGGGGGAGCTCATGGATGGGTTAATCCAGCCACAAGCTCTGTAAGTACAGCGGCGCATCTTGGGTGCTTTGTTCACCTGGATGTGTTCAATAGCCAGAGAATCTACATCTAAACCCTTAAGTTCAGCATTACTCTCTGCATTTTTAAGCATGTGCAGCAAAAATTCAGCACTCTTTTTGGGCCACTGACCCTGTGTCTAGCCCCACTGTTTGGCCTGGGCACACCTACCAACTCCACCATTGTAACATCGGAATGGCACACACTGCTTCTTTAATGTGACATCCTTCAGATACGTGGTGGCCTTTCAGATATGCATACCTTTGATGGCCTGGGCAGTTTCACGTGTATTCTTAAAATGAACGCGAAGATTTGAGCCTCTTGATTTGCATGATTTTGTGGGGTTTTCTGGGTCAAGAGAGTAGCGAACCATTTTCACAGGATGCCACGGGCCGCTTACAGGAAGAGACGCCTGGCTCTTTAAATAAGTATTTTTTAACTCAAAATTATGATTCTGTTATCTTTAAGTGGTACAATTATAAGAAGGAAGACTTCTTCTTGAGCAAATACACTTGAAGTTGTAGCATTTGCTAGTAATGCCTTCTACTATTTCCACATACCTATGGGAAGTGTTACCAGTCAGTTAAGGAGTCTTCTGCTTGATTCAGATTGAAATTATCAACTGACCCCCGAGGTCACTGGATAATGTCAGCAATTGCTCCCTCTTGCTGGCTGACCCAGCGGCTGGGTCCCTGCTCCCGATCAGCATGGGGCAGTAGCGCGTGCGGGACGCATTGGTGAACCCTGCCTCTTGCGACTGCGCTGCTGATCCACAGCTGTCACTTTGCAGCTTTTCAGCTGTCGCACTTGCTCTGCCGTCCACTGCTCGGTCCGCACTTCTCAGGACAACAGGGTTCTCCAGGCCTCTATTACTCAAGAAATAAATCATGAGCAGATTTACAGGAGCACTGGAGCGCGTCTATTTTATCAGCACTTGCAGGGCAGCACCGAGAAGGAGTGTCCTGCAGTCCTCAGAGAAGCCTGAAGGGAGCTGCGCCCAGGTCGCCACTGCCACCTGTGATTGATTCCAGGGTGGGCCTACAATTGGTTTGAGTGGGTGTAGACTTCCAGGACCGCAGGAGCTGTCACGGATGTGATTCACCGAGAGGACAGCGTACTGCAACATGCTGGATGGACTGTTGTCAGGTCTCCGTGAGAAATGCCTGAGCAGAAGTCAAGGAAGCATCTGGTGGGTGGCTGTCTTAGGCACCGAGTGCTGCGTGTCAGGCAGTTTGGGAATGTTAATAACAGGCGTGGATCACTCCTTCCCAAGTCTTGGCTTTATGAGAGCAACCCCACTGTGCCTCCCATTCTGTGTAAAGATAACAGCAGCGTCAGAGTGACGGGGATCGGGGAGGTGGTTGTGGCTCAAAGCCAAGAAAACAGTGGTCCCAGTCTATCCTCCAAAGTTCAAACAGGAATCATGGGAGGGGCGTGGGCAGGGTGCATGACAGCTGTGGCCAAGACATGCTGCTCCGTAGCTGACAGAGGAATAAGGGACAAAGTCTGTGGGACATCCCAGCGACTCTCCCGTGTGTGCTGCAGCTCTGGGTGATGAAGGACTCTCAGAAGTCTATGGTGCTTTTCCAGGAAAGGACACAGAGCAGTGGGAATCTCCTGTGTGCACAATGCGTCAACTCTGCATTCCTGCTGCTTATGAGAGTCTTTAGGTGAAGAAGTACAAAAAATGCTGTAATTGACCTGAATTCTATACGTTTATTCTGGTCTATAAATATGAGTGGATGTGTTTGTGTTTATAGATTAGCATTTTGTGGAATACACGTACATGTGCTTGCGGCATATATATATATATATATATATATATATATATATATATATATATATATATATTGCAGGACTCATTTTTCAATATCAGAACTATTAGATTATAGATTTTATCCCAATATCTTCATATTTGCCTTGAAGACATACAATGTCTTGAAATGTAAACAGTGAAAATTAGATCTTTAAACAAGTTCGTATATAATCAAGCATTTATCATATAATTCAAGAACATGTACGAGAACTTTAAGTATTAGATAAGAAAATTAACATAGGTTGAGGAGTTAGCTCAGCAGTCTGAGCACCTGCCTGAGAAGCACAGGGACCTGGATTCGATCCCCAGTACTTCCTGCCATGCTGTCCCAGAACCCTGTTGTGCCGTGCTGACCACGGACACCAGGAGTAGTGGCGCATGCCTCTAACCCCAGAAATGGGGAGGCTGATACAGGAGGCTCACCACCAGTCTGAGCTGCATAGCAAGACCCTGTGCCAAATACATGCATGAATTTTTTAAAGAAGAAGATCAACATGTAAGTGGAAAAACTTTCTTTACAGATAAAACATGTAACTTAGCATGTTGCAGTTAATTTATTCAATAATTAAACTGGATTTAAATTAAACTATTTACATTTTGGGTTTTGCTCCTATGAAAAATAAATATAAAGAATATTTACACAACTGCATTTCTGACATACTGTATGAAGAAAAGAAGATCTTGTGCAACCCTAGTGCACCTGTAGGGTCACAGGCTTATATTGAGGGGAGCCTCTCTCACGCCTCTTGGTAAATAAATACCATGATTTTTATCTGCAAGACAAAGCTTACTTTGCTTGAGGTGTTCTGCAGTTAGCTAAAATACAGAGCTGTAGTCAGATGATAGGAAGTGAAATCTATCAATGCGGGTATATTCCATATCTAGTTTACTATTAATATTTTAATTGAGATAAAACAAAATATCTGTGGAAATATGTTGCACTAGTGTATACTTGTATACATTATATGACTGGTATATTTATATTTATACATGTATGCATGTATCTATGCAGATGTAGATCTTCACATAACAGAATATACAGAGACAAAGACAGAGAGAAACAGAGACAGAAACAGAGCTTTTCATCTATGAAATGTAAAATTGATTTCCTTTGCATTCAACTAAGTCAACCAATGTCTTATTATACAGGTCAGGAAATCCCCAATATGAAGATTAATTTTGTGCTATAATGTAATTCCTTTGGGTTCATCTCTGAAATTACCACACTTAAATGTTAGAGACTTTGGAAAGAAAACACTATCAACGTTGGAAAGAACAGTAAAGAATTAAGATGTGCTGCTGTGATACATTTAGTCTCTCTTCACTACAACAAATCACTCCTTGTGTAAACAATTACCGGGTCTATTGTGCACTGTGCGACACTATAAAATCATCCTATTACTTTCCTGGCAAGGATAATTCTCTTTCTTTTATAAATAGTTTTATAACATAGGTTACTTAGTAAAGGATATTTTATATAACTACTTAGTGGTTTTGTTTATGGAACAGAAGGAAAGAGACGATTGTACAATCTACTCTCATCTCTGAAGAAGCCACTATTTGTTTTCACCTAGGTCTGCAATGATCCCAGAAGCCTCAGCTATTTAGTGATGGGAGAGGATTAGACCCTGGGCACTCTATGGTCCGGAGCGAATGGACCCCGCGACGAGCGCACAGCTCAGTGGGCTGCTGGGAGTTGGAGTCCAGTCAGAACAGGCAGGTCCCTGGGAAAAGGCCTGGGAGCGCCTGTTATCCCTGCTTCTTCCTTCTGTCTTGGCTTCCTGCCTGTCCTAGATTGAGCAGCTTCCTCGTCATGCCCTTCTGCTGTCCTGTTTGTGCCTTAGAGCCAGCTGTGGATGACTAACTCCATCACAAGGGGACTGTGTTGGCTTGCTGTCCCCAGCACTGGGAAGGTGACTAGCTGTGTGTAATCTGAGGTGTGTTACATATGCTGAACAAGTTAATGAGCTCAGGGTGCTCACACTGCCTTTTAATCTTTTTAATTATTTTTTCTCTTGAAACAAATACCTAGAGGCCATGTCCGTTAAGGAAAGCAGACCCTTTATTTTAGTACGTTAGGCCCTCGGTGTGACAGTTGGATGAGTATAAACTTTTCTTTCCAAGAAGACCATAATTGAAAAGAAAGGTTCCTTTCATCTTAAGTTTTCTTTCTCTAGCCCAATTTACAGGGGCTGCTTCTTTTGTTCAAACAGAATTTCATGCTGTGGAGGGTCAAAAAATGAAGAAAGCAAATGCTTAGCTTTGAGAACATCTTAGGTTTGCTCGAGTTTCAAGACTGGGTGTGCAATCCCAGTGCTTGGGAGGCTGAAAACAAGATAATCAGTGCAAGTCTGATCTGCATAGTGAGACCCTATAGACCCTGTTCTGATTACCTCTGAAAGAAGGAATAATTCTGCATAAAATTAGGAACTACTTCTCAAGTGACATTTAATTTTAAGTGTACTGTTGAAAATATAACTGCACTATAATTTCCATTTAAAAATGATTAAGTCAGTAAGAAATTAAATAGCACAGGTAAGCAATATTGCTCATAAATGCAAAGCTGTAATTTGAATTTAAAACTGACACTA
The DNA here is from genome assembly GCA_004027025.1 of Myocastor coypus. NCBI lineage: Eukaryota > Metazoa > Chordata > Mammalia > Rodentia > Myocastoridae > Myocastor > Myocastor coypus. The sequence continues at coordinate 7,368 of PVJA010028523.1, read as the reverse complement.
CACTAAGTACTTCTTAGAGATAGTATTTAGTTTTACAATCCTGGATTACTGACAGAAGTATAAGCAAAACCTGAGATGAGAAGAGATTGGTAGAAAGATAGAAATAAAAATAAAAATATATGCTCAGAAGTGTGGGATAGCACATTGTTGAGAAGTTTTGAAACAGACCAGGAAATCAGGGAGCTAAAGGCAACCCATGAAAATTTTATGTAAATAATATCTATTCCTCTACCTGCCAAAGTAGGTAAAAGGTGAGACTTTTTACCAAGTGCTTCCAGCAAGGACTGACAGCAGGTGTTACAAAGATGAGATTCGCTTTTGCGCAATGTTGACAACTGAACGCAGGGCCTCTGCGCTGGGCTACGTCACCAGGCCTTTCCATAATGATTAAGCTCTTCTGAGGCAGTGTCTCACTAAGTCAGGAGGTTTTCTAGGCTGTGCTTGACAATGAGACACCTTGTCTCAGGTTTTCAACATGCTAGGCTTATGGGACTGCTCTGTCGCGCTCGCCTCTGAAGTTAATCTGAAGCTAGAATAAACACAGAGTGTTTAATAGTCAATGAAAAATCACCCTTTCTAACCTCTAAGGTGCTTAATGACTGGAAAATGAAAGAATTCTTTCTAATTTTTATATAAAATTATATCATTGCCTTTTGTAAAAAAAAAAAAAATGAATTCCATGTTACTGGAGAAAGAATATTGTCCAAGATATCTATTAAAATGTGTTCATCAAATTGCACATTAAATACAATATAATGTGTCTGAACTTCATTCATTTCTATTAGTGTCAAAGATAATGAGATAATTTTGTTTGATTCTGTAATTAGGCCAGTTTTTTTATAAAAAATAATACCTGTCATAGGTATCAAAACAAATCTTATGTGTTAAACTCTGAGAGTTTCAGCAAGAATCTTATCAATTTCATTGATAGGTGGCTAATTATTTCCCTTTAAATTTGACCTGGCTTTTCCAGGTATTTTCTATAACTGAAACTAACTTTTACCAGTGTGCAACTTTATATCCTAAACGGTTACCTATAATATGCTGTTTATAGAACATTAGGACAACTTTTTTAATTATTAGAGCTAATCTTTCTCTTACCAGTTCATTTTTTACTTTTCCTAGACATAATTCAAAATTAACATCTGAAGTTCTCAGATAGCACTTGTTTTATCTCTGCTTTCCTAAATTTTTCTTAAACCAACTATCGTGCAAATCATCTATAGCATTCATATTTTTTTTTTATTTTTTGTGGTCTTGCAGGGCACATTTGGGGCCTTGTAAATGCTAGACAAATGTGTTACCATTAATGTGCAATTCAGTAACCTGTAATATCTCTTAAATTAAATGTTATACACAGTTAAATACTTGTTTATATTTAACATCATGTTGCCTTTACAAACATATGTGCAAAAATTAATTGCCTCACATATGTGTACACTGATCAACATGAAAATACTGAATTCAGATACTAAAGCTGCTATGAGCACAGTTTTTTTTTTTTCAAACTTCAGAATTAATATCACCATTTACTGTTTTGTCAGGTGTTTTAATTTCATACCAATTGAATCATCTTGTGTATAGATTTTTTTGTTTGACATAAAGACTGAAAAATTCATTCATATTTCATAGATCAATAATTTAATTATGAATGCTAGAAAGAATGAAATTTATTACCAGTGTTTGTATTGATGAGTATTTGGGCTGTTTCCAATTTGACATATTATAATGAAGCTCCTATGAACATTGCTTTGATAGATTTACTTTACCTCCTTCTACATATCTATATTCTGTGACTGGAGTTGCTGGCTCTGAAGGCAAGCATATTTTTAGCATATGAAGACACTGTCAAAATTTTTCAAAATATTTGAACCAAATAAAAATACCTGTCATTGAGATATAGGAAGGCAGTTTGTCCATATGTTGACAAAGCTTATTTGCTATCAGCCTACAAACATTACCTTGATTGTTTCAGTAAATATGTAGCAGAATTACCGTAACCTATATTTTTAAAGGAAAATTGATGCTAAGATATGAAAGCCACTTTAATTTGTATGACTGAGATTTGAATATAGGCTTATATAAAGCAAGGAGTTAAATATTCTGCTATAGAACTTCTGCATATTTCTAAGCAAAACCAAGATCTGAAGAGCACAAATAAAATCACTATAGTGTCAAAACGCATCATCAAATATTTCATTCGATGGCCACTCTTTTCTTTTTTCAAAATTGCTGTGTATTTGCGGTACATAAAAGTTACGCTGGTTCTGGGGAATTTGTAGTTGTATATTAAGCTATCCTGACAATGTTTGATCCTTCAGCCACCCTCAACCTTTAACCTCCCACCTAGTGAAAAATCTATAATACTATTTCATTGTCTCCTCATAGCAAGAAAAGATTGTAATTTTCACTATTTTAGTATTTGCCAGTGAAATAAGGGGAAACAATTAGCAAAAAATATGCAATACATATTGTGCGTCTGAGAAACACCATTATACTGCAGTCCAAGCTAGAGTGCAGGGCAGCCTTTGCTGTTTGTTTGTCTTCATACACAAAATCAGGAAAACCTGTTGAATATTTAGGTCCCAAATTCTTTCAATTTTCAGCTCTTCCAGGGCTACCCCAATCCAGCTCTTCACACCTACCGCCTGGATTTTGTTCTCAGCTCATCCTGTTCCTACTGTGGCCCAAGTGGATAGGCTGCTAAGGGGGCCTAGATGAACAGCTCTGAACGCTTGGGTTATTGTTTTCTGTGAACAGTGGAGGGGTGTATATACTTTCTGTAAAATGCTGACAGCAGGACTGTACTTTTAGGTTGAATCGGGAGAAGAGACGGGATATAACTTAGCAATGGTAAGTATGGACGATGTCCTGCATTCATTTGTATGTGCAAGGCTGAAAGTGCAAAGTGAGGATAAGTCAAAACATTCTTCTCCACTTTGGTGTAACAGTGAATAGTGATATTTTGTTAAAGGATGAAAGATGTGGGAAAAGGGTCAACAAATGGATGCTCAAAGACTATGGATAAGTTGCGTGTAGGAGACCAGCAGAGTGTTTGCGCTTCCTGGATGTAATGATAGTGCACTTCACTGTTAACTTATTTGATGTTGATAACATTTTATTTTAAATGCCATGTTATAGACAGACAGACAGACAGACAGACAGACAGACAGACAGACAGACAGACAGATTGCTTCCAAGAGTATTTTTAGGACCTGTCTTAGCCTATGTATTTCATCAGTGATAGTTTCCAATGTATATCAGGATTAGAAATCGTCTATGTCAGTTTTATTTCAATACATAATCTTCTTTTTTTTTTTTTTTTTTTTTTTTTTTTTTTTTTTTTTTTTTTTTTTTTTTTTTGTGGCTGGTTCAGGTCACCCTGGGGTAGAGCTGGTACAGCATGTGGAGCCCAGGATCACACTGCCATCCCTGCGCTTGCCTGAGCTTATCTAAGCAGGTGCTTCAGACCACTGAGCTATCCTTCCAGCCCCTCGATACATAATCTTAATCTTTTCAATTTAACTTGCCCTTAAAGCAACAGAGAATATTTCCGAATGGAAACATACATAATGACAAATGATCTTAGGTAAAACATACAATATTAAGAATTGGAGTATAACATTAATTCCATAATTTAATAGGTTTTTGTAGCTGTGCAAATGATTCATGTGTTCCCAAATCAGCTGCCTCCGCTGTTTTGTAATCTCAGAAATCTCCTAAGGCATCTAAACATCAGAGAGGCGCGTGCAGCCACGAGAAGGAACCACCAGCGCAGCAGCGGCCTCTGCTGGGTGTTGCCGTGAGGGCCACACAGGCTTTATTTGCCCCTCTTGGACACCGAGCGCCTAAGGTCACAAGAGGTTAAATCTCCTTCACCTCCCCTTTCCCTCTCTTGTCTGTGCAGTCCTTGGATGTCACAGAATGATCGCCTAGCCTGGCTGAACACAGACCATTTCTAAAGGTGAGCAGCCAGCTACATCCTTTGCCCCATCAGCCCCTACCGTGCTGACCCTGTCTTCTTTGTGCATTGCGCTGCTGGCTACTAAAACGGTCATAGCAGTAGCCGCAGAAGTAATGATGGCGTTTGACACTCACATAATGTTTATTATACTGGATGCAGTCGAGGTGATGGAGCTCTGCCAACTCGTTTACTTCTGACATAGATATAGTATGCTTTGGAGATCTGATTATGGATAAGGAAAGTAGGGATGGAGAGGTTAAGCACCTGCTGAGCTTTGCAGCTCTCGGCACCAGAGCCGGCACGGGATTCCAGGCAGACTCAATGTAGACTCTGTGCACTCGGTTGGCACAATATGCTGTGGGCGCATGTGAGCACATGTTCATGAATGTGTGCATGTATGTGTGAATTCACATATGTGTGCATGCATGTCCATGTGCATGTTTAAACTTTAAGGAAAAGTGTATCTCAATTTTAGATACAGAGAGGCAGGATATAAATCAGATTTGGTTTTTGTAATTAATGTTATGGATATTCTTTGAGTTTTATGCTGCTGTCCAATATCTAAGATAAAACATCCTTACATAGAACAATACCTAGTTTTCTAATATATTTCCTTGTGAATGATACACAAATGATATACAAACGAGATACAAATGACATACAAATAAAACAACCTGTAGCTAAAAAAGCACACAAAACTCAATGCAAAGAGCTGTCTGTTCAGCATCACTGAATTGTCATCCATTGAATTTCTCTGCCACTGTTTGCTAATATACAAAAATCTCTTCATGCCGAATCTCAGGCCAGTCAGTCCTCTGCTACCAAAGAAGTAGAAAGAGTTCTGCCCAAGAAATTGTGAAAATAGAAAGTTAGACCTAGCGAGGCTGGGGAATACGGAGCAGGTGTTTAGGAAAACTGTGTTCCCAAGCTTTCATGAGAAGACTTCTCTAAAATTAGTGAAAAACTTCCTTGAATGTATTTACAGAACAGTATTTTTGTTCATTAAAGAAAAGGAGTTCAGAGGAATATTTATCATTACAAGTTATAAAACTATGGGGTAAAGGATACAGATCAGCTGTTTAAGTGCCTCCCCGCAAGTGCAAGGCGCTAAATACTGTCCCTGGTACTGCAATACATGCATACATACATGCAAAAAATTATAAAATCAGCTTGAAGTGAATTTCAGTATATCCTGTCATAAACAATCTAAATGACACTATAAAAGTAGGTACATTGTCATTTATTTATTTACACACAAAATAATACTTAGATGGTCTTAGGGTTCTCAAATCTCAGCTTTTTTTTTTTTTTAATGTATTTAGTAAAGAGTCTACAGGGTCTCACTACACAGGTCAGACTCATAATAATTCTTCCTTTTTTTGACCTCCCAAGTGCTGGTATTACAGGTGCACACCACCATGCCTGGCCTCAATTGCCACCTCAGCACGTCCCTTGGGGTGGCGCTGGCATGCCAGCCCAGTGATCGAAGCCCCAGCCCCTGTATCTGCCTATGGAGTTGCTTCAGTCTGCTGAGCTGTCTGGGTAACCCAATCTCAGCTTTTTACTTTGTCATATGAAACTATTAAATATTGGTGTTATCAGATAAATCAATAAAGGAAAAATATATTTAAAGCTGTTATACAAAATAAGTTAACAATGAGGGTCCTGTGAAGATTAATTTGTGCAATTCAGTACATTTCAAGTTACCAGTTTTGTCCTAATGGGTAGAATGAACCCCACCAGGTAGCTTTATTAAAGAATCATGTCTTAATAAATTACAATCACAATTTCAATGGAACTTAGTGGGTTACTTTGAAAAGCTATTTAAGTATGGAGCTTGGTGAACCTGATATTGTTTAGGACAATCCTAAACACCACTGAAAAAATGTAAAAATGCTCCTTTGAAACTTGCTATTAAAAAGGGAAACAGTTCTATTGTAGAAAATTTCTCCTATTATATTTTCTTTCATTTGGTAAATAAATTTCAGAAAGTTTATCAATTACCTGCATCTCAAAGACTATAGCTGAAAAGAAACCACAATTTAAAGCTCTTACAAGCTATCTTTCAAGGTACTTTTAAACGTTTGAAATTACATAAAAAAGAAATTTTGAAATAAGCTTGTCAAAACTAAATGAGTGAAAAATCACTGGATGCCAGACTGTATTTCCATCCCCCGCATGGCCTTACCTGTCCCCTTCTTTTATTGGAAGCCACCTCTCCCTTGAACTTCACCTCCCTGTGCATTCCACACTTCAGCCCAACCTACACCTTGCCCGAACCACTCTGCTTTGTACAGAAATGACCTAAAGCCTCACTCCCAAGCTGAGTTTCTGTAGCATAATCCTAAACTGATCTCATCAAAGTTCGGATCCTCCAAAGCTTATGAATGCTTTCTCTCCTGTCATTTTCTTCTGAGGACTTAGCGCTGCTGCACCAGGCCACTTCTGTTGCTCAGGGACAGAAATAAACCTGGATATCTTGTGAGTGTGAGTTACATACAATTTCACGAATTTTAATAAGTGCCGGGAGACATAGAGAAAGAGGGACTTGTCAGCGCAATATGGCAGCGTCAGGAAGCTTGACTAACCTGCCGTTAATCCGTCATATAATTAATCTGCACATTTTAGCTCATTTTCAGATCTCTGAAGAGTTCTGGAAGTAATTGACTCACTTATAGTGATTTCACATGAGAATTCTGAACTAAAAGATACCTTCTCAGCTAAGGATAAGCTTGTATCTGTCTATTATTTGGGCTTGCCCCTAACAGCCAAGCCCAGAGCTTCGTGCCTGCTCAGGAGGTATTCCCCGTGTGATCCACACATCAGCCCTATGAAACCTGTGTATAAGGTTTCTTTTTAGATTTTCTTTAAAGAGAATAAAAATAAATAAATATGATAGAGAATTTCAAAACAAGGTAATAGGAAATCCACAGTGGTTGTCATATTGCACTTTTTCTTTTTTTCAGAACCAGGGATTAAACTCAGGACCCTGCACTTGCCAGGCAGGCTCTTGTGCCCCTGTGCTATCTTCCCGGGCCCGATGTTGCACCTTGTTAATTTCAAAATAGTTGCTCAGATTATCATAGATAGGCATGCATGAAGAAAAGACCAACTGGAATGAGGAAGAAAAGGAGAGAGACAGACAGAGACAGAGATACCGGGAGCAGGGGAGGCAAAAGGAATTATATATATGATAGCTAAAGATAGTTGTATTGCTAATTTCTATTGGTTCCCTGAAAATTCCTTACTGACCTTGAAAGGCTAAGGCCAAAATATTGGCTATCCTTGTAGCCCTTCTTTTTCTTTAGATTTTTGGTCTGAAAACAAGTTGCTAACCCTCCAGAAGAGAAGCTTAGTGATAATATTGCTATGTAACATATGCCCTATCTTTCTGAATATCAAAC
>PVJA010028522.1:0-27533 GCA_004027025.1 Myocastor coypus | reverse complement strand
TCTCTCTCTCTCTCTCTCTCTCTCTCTCTCTCTCTCCTCCCCTTCTCCCTTTCTCTTCTTTTCCTTCCCTCTTCCCCTCTCTCCTTCTTCCTCCCTCTCCATTTCCCTCTTCTTCTTCTTCTTCTTCTCTCTCTCTCTCTCTGTCTCTCTGTCTCTCTGTCTCTCTGTCTCTCTCTCTCTCTCTCTCTCTCTCTCTCTCTCTCTCTTTGTGACCAGCTCAGCCCACCCTGATGGAGGGGCTGGCATGGCATGTGGTGCCAGGGCTTGAACTGTGGTCCCCGCACGTTTGCTTAAGCAGGTGTTTTAGACCTCTGAGTTATCTCACTGGCCCCTGAACTGTCTCCTGATCCCACTTCATCATCTCTTTTTAACATGATCCAGTGGTCCTTCCAATCTTTGAATTCTGGTGGTCAAAGGAAATTGTAGCTTTTTTTGGGGGAAAAAAAAAGCCAAAGTACCCAGTGAACAATTTCAAACCTAGTTATGCACTCCATGCCACCTCTCCCTAAGTTTCTTTCTACAAACTCTAAAAAATAATGAGGTTAGAGGAGAGTTTTACATGGTCAGCATAACATTAAACCACACGAGGCTTGGTTTACTTCCATGGAACTATTTTTCTTCCCTAGTACAATACGCTATAAAGTTATAAGTACTGTATAATAAATCCATCACAGGGGGACCTTTGTGCTGCCAGGCCTTCCTCTGGAGAATGAAATCCCCAGGGCAGATTTAGGGAATTGAAATCAGCATCTGCAGTGCTGCCAGAGTGCCCTGCCTTGGCCTGCCCAGGGAGCCTTGAACTTCCGTGCCCTTTCCTTGGAGCAGCTGGGATGTGGGGGTTGCATGTAAGGCAGCCCCAGCTTAGGGAGCTGTTGGACACAGGTTTCAGGGACACACAGGCCAGGCCACTAATTTGGCCCCAGACTTTAATTGCCAGTGTACAGTTCAGTATTGGTCCTTAGCCCTTCGCTGATTAAGAAGCCCTGGGGGCTCTATCCAGGGTCTCTTCCTTTATTCCTCTTGTGAAAAAAATCTCACCACTCAGCCCGTTCTGGGAATAAAGATCTCTAGTCAATGATTAATGGCATGATGGCATTTGTTTTCTTTCTGAATTAACCCATGTGACCCATGGCATTTGCACTTGGTGTTAACCATTAGACACAGAAGTGAGCCCTGTATACTTTTGGGTGATGGAGTTCCAATGGATACTGTGTTCACTGGTAGTGACAAAACCATGGGCTCAGTGGACCTCTTTCTGCAGCCAAACTTGGGGTCCTGCCGGCCTCACTTTGGCCCAAGGCAGAAATTCCTTTAGCCTCTACTTGCTCCCGGCTGAAGCTCCTCATTTTTATATCAAAGTCTCTTTGAGCTGGCCACGATGCATATGACTGTAATACCAGCACTCAGGGAGCCTGAGGCAGGAGGACTGCAAGTTCAAGCCTAGCGTGGGCAAATTAACTGCATGAGACCCTGTCTTAAAATTAAAAATAAAAATAAAAATAAAAAGGGCTCAGAACAAAGGCTTCAGATTCAATCCTCAGGACCAGGCAGGAGAAAAGGAAATGTCGCTAGACTAGGCGTGGCTGCACAGGGTCTGGGGGGGCTTGTGTTGCCACTAACCAAAGCTGAGTCCAGCATGGACTGCTTCATGGGCCTCCTGCATCCAGATATCTTTCTTTTTAAATGACTCTTTTTCTTCCAGCAAATATTGCACTTCTTAAAACTTTGAATACTTTTTCCATTCTTAAGGAATGTTGGGGGAGGGACAGTTTCTAGACATGGTCAGATTTGACCAAGAACATAAGAACTTTGATAACTGGTTTCTTGGATTTCAGTCATTGGTTTCTGTTCTTCCTTAGAGAAGCAATGTTAAGACTGGCCCTTGTCTTCCTTCCCATGCACCTTCATTGCATTGTTTTATATAGTTTCATTTGTTTGTTTGTTTGTTTCTATTTTTATTGCCAATAGAAGAAAAGGTGGGAGTGGGGACAAGGTGTAGTTCATGGATGTCTGGTTTGGAGAAAAATCTCTGTATTATTTGTGGGAATGACAATATTGTGCGGAGAGGAGTATTTTAAGGATTTTGCCTTATTTCTTTGTTCCACTGTGTTTCAAAAGTTGATACTTAGGTTCCTCTTTGAGATTCTAATAACATTAAATGATTGTGGCTTGTCAAATGTTTGTCGAGAAGAACCGGGTTAGTCCACCTAGGCAGCTATAACAGAAGCTAGGTAGCTTACAAACAACATACACTTCTTTTTCACAGTTCCGGAGGTTGGAAAAATCCAAGGTCAAGGTGCCTGCAATTCCCATATCTGCCCACATTCTGTTTCATAGACGGCTACCTTCACCCTGCTCTTCAATGGTGGAAGGGGAAGAGGAGAGAGGTGCTGTCTGGGGTCCCTGTCATGGGGGCACTGACCCCACTCATGAAGGCTCCACCCTCCTGACCAAACCTAATCTTCCTCTATGGTAAGAGTGTCTCACATCCTAACATGGTCACTTTGGGGGAGCAGGTGGCAGCAAGTGGATTTTGGAAGGATGCCAGTGCCCACGCCAGTGTCCCCTGCCTGGGCTCTCCAGAAGCCATGCTCTCATGGCCTGTGAAATACATTCATGTCATCCCAATGGATTCCAGGATCAACTGTCTGCCGTTTCACTGAAAACTCTATCATAAAATCCTCTCTCATCTACCTGCCACCTAAGCTGGATACAGGCGAGATTTAGGGAATGATTCACCCTAAAATAGATGTCTCTGGCTGGGACCTTGTTAACCCAAACAAGTCACGTGCTCCCCAAATGCAGAGGCAGAAAAGGTACAGGGAAGACTTTGCCATTCTCAAAGGGAGAACCGGAAATGCGAAAGGGAGTGACAAGCCCCAGGATGTCCAAAATTTAATCAAGCAAGCGACAGGAGTCCTGAAGCCCGGAGAAAGCCTTCTTTGGCTTGGGGCTCTGCCTCTGAGGTTTCCATGTGTTGGGATCCTCTTTCTGGCCCCCTTAAGGCTTTAGGCCAAATGAATAGCTGTTCAGTCAGTCAGTCAGTCAGTCAGGGCTTCCTATATTCCTCTTCTATCTCCCCCTAAGACGCCAGGTTTCTATGTCCTTTGCCTGCTTCACATTCTCCCATGAATACCCAGAAGGCACTTTAAGCTTTACAACAAAAGCCAAACCCTTGACCTTGTCCTCTGTAAACCTCTTTCTGCCCTGGCTGTCCGGTTTCAGTAAATGGCAGATCTTGCCTCCACAGGTTCAGGTCAAATATCTTGGCCTCCTCTTAATGCTTTTCTTTCTTTTGAAATGTACACCCACTCCTTCTGCTGTATCCGACTGTCTTCCAAAGCCAACTGTTCACCTCTCACCTGCTTTGCTGCCACCGTGCTGCTTCCAGCCTCTGACATGCTTTGCTTGGACTACTCCAGTAGCATCTGCCAGGTTCCCCAGCTTCTCCCCTTGCCCCAATACTCATGACCTTGTGTAGCCAGGATGATGGTGTGAAAGATGAGTTAAATCGTATTGTTTCCTGTCCAGAACCTTCCAGCTACTGTCTAAAGCTCCCAGTTACTTCCCTTTCCATTGTCCTCCAAACCTTCCCTGGTCTTCCACTCACTTTCATGACCCATCTTCAGCTGTTAACTCTCCACGCCGACTCCTCCCTCTTCCTTAAACAGATCGGCCATGTTCCCGGCCCATTTCATGCTTTGTGTCCTTCCTAGAACGCGCTTGCTCCAGCCATTTAGTCAGGCCTTTGAGGGCCTCTCTAAACACTCTCTCTCTCAAACATCAGCCCCACTGTTACTCTCCATCCTCACTCTTGAGGAATTTCTTTTTAGTTTATATCTATGTTTGTCTAGTGCTTGGTGTTACCACTCCCCTGAATGAAAATTCTATGGAGGCAGGCACTTTCCTTTATTTGCTTTACCCAGGACTGTACTTAGCATAGAGTAAGAACTCATTCAACCCCAATTGAATGAATCCCATAAAGTCTCCAGAGGAACCCCTGAATGGGCTAAATGGGCTGCTGGCTCTCACAGCAGCTGTTGGGGCCTGAGAAATAAATGAAAATTCCAAGGACCATCAGGGGAGGACAAGGCCAGCTATAAGTTAAGTTCCTCTCCTCTATTTCCCACAATACAGTTTTTTTTCTTTTTTGCCTTTTTGAGACAGGGTCTCACTATGCAGTTCAGACTGACCTTGAGCTCACTTTTGTAGCCCAGGGTGGTCTCGAACTCACACTGATCCTCCTGCCTCAGCCTCCCAAGTGCTGGGATTACAGGCGTGCGTCACCACGACCAACTTACAACACAGTTTTGAAGCTTTGTTTTCTCAAGAGAATGAGATAGATGAGCCAGGCGTGGTGGTGCATGCCTGTAATACCAGCACTTGGGAGGCTGAGGCAGGAGAATCGGTGTGAGTTCGAGACCAGCCTGGGCTACCTGGGCTATAAAAGTGGCTCACAGCCAGCTTGAACTGCATAGCAAGACCCTGTCTCAAAAAGACAAAAATAAATAAATAAATAAATAAGATAGCATCAGTGGTTGCTCAAGTCAGTCTTTCTTCAGCAGTTCAATAACTCATGCTCTTAAAGTGTGTGTGTATGTGTGTGTGTGTGTGTGTGTGTGTGTGTGTGTGTGTAAAACCCTAAAGATATGTCCTGATTTCCCACTATGCCAGAATGAATAACTGTCCCATACATAGCTGGCCCTGGTCAGCATCATAGTACTCACTGCTGATCCCCACCTCTCAGTGCAGAAGCTGATGGTCTGCTCTCGACCCCAGGAAGCCAACTCACTGTTCCCAAAACGTTCCAAACATTGTTCTTGTCTCTGGTTTAGGAACTCAAAACCAGATTTCAACTTTGTTGGATTCTCGTGGTCATCTGGAATCAACAAAGACAGCAATCACATACTGTTTAAGACCTTTACAAATTATTTCAGCAAATCAATTGCTAATCCTATTAGGAAGCACAGTTAAAAGTGGTATGTAGCAGTGTTCCAGTTTCATGCTAAAATGGCACACTCTACACCCTTGCCTAAGCTTTAACCCCGAACTGAGCTAAAGTTAGACAAATGCTGCCCCCCCCCCCCCCCGCAGCTTCACTTCAAAGCACAAGCTCACTGGATGAAGAGGACAGGACAGGAGACAGCAGTAACAAAATCCTGGAGCTTGGTTACAGGGTCTGTGCCGTGGGAAGGAGTTCTGCCCCATCTGTGATCAACCAGCCTGCACTGGGATGGTCCTCCTGCACTGGGTCCTAGCGAGTTGATGCTCACTTTCCTGGCCAGCAGTGGTACCAGTGAATCAGAGAGACAGAAAACAGAAAGGCTGCCCAGGCCCTACTCAGAACTGCGTGGTATGACTGTGCGGGCCGTGCACCACACAGGTATAAGCAGCAGCCGTGGTCTTACCAGAGGATATAAACCATCAGGATGAGGCCTGGCTGGTCTTCCCCCTCCTCTGCTGGACCTGGATGCCGTAAGGGACAGCTTCTACTACTCCAGCAATTGTGTCCTTTGTGACAGGTCATGTCAACTTTGGGAACATGCGCCCTCTGCAATCACCTGAAGAGTGCTGGCTGTTCCACCCTAACATTTCACATTAGTCAATGGATTTTAGACTCCCAGCTCTCCATGCAATAAGCTCCACGAACAGTTCATTATGAGAAAAAAAGGATAACTGTTCCAAGCCTGTCTCCAAATTAGTGTCCTAGAAAACAGATGCTAATTGAAAGCAGATTAACTCAGCAAAACTTACAAATGCAAATGTATTGTCTACGTGTTTGCTAAATTAGTCCTTCCCATACTTATTCTAGGTTCTTAAAAACAAGATCAATGGACAACCAGTGAGGTGGCCTGCAGCTAACTTCCAGCGCCTGATGGACGGAGGTGGCCCTAGAATCCAAATCCATCCAAATCCATCCAAATACAGCATTCAAAGACCCCCACCTTTTGTCCAGCGGTCAGCAGTGAAATGACTCTGAACTGCTGATGTGATGTGAGCGAGAATCGATCAAGCTTGTCTGAAAGAATGCCAGCCTTGACCTTCACAGGACTAATTTCTTCAGTTCAAGTCTGACGTTAGAGGAAGGTTAAAAATGTCAGTCGTCAGCCCGCTCCTCAATTCTTTAAGCCTTGCGAAATCTTGCATCTCCGCCATTGTCTTAATTTATTGTGAAGGAAGGACTTTGAGAGTTAATGTGCTCTTTTTGTTTATTTTGTTTGGTAGTAGAAACTGAATGTGTAGTGGTGGTAGAGAAAGAGCTGCATCTTCAGGCCTTTTGATTTTTTTTTTTTTTAATGTATTTACTGCAGGGTGTACAGGGTCTCATTATCCAGATCAGACTTGTAGTTATCTTCCTGTTGTCAGCCTCTCAAGCACTGGGGTTACAGGCGTGCACCAATAGGCCCAGTCTCAATCTGGCTCAGCATGTCCTGGGGGGCAGGGCTGGCCGATCACACTGGGGATCGAATCCCGGGCCCTGCATCTGCCTAAGCAGGTACTTTAATCTGCTGAGCTCTCTGGCCTGACCCTTTTGATTTTTTTTTTTTTTTTTAATTGTGAGAGAGTCTTGCTAAATTGTCCGGGATGCCCAAGAAATTTTGATCTTCCTGCCTCAGCCTCTTGAATAGATGTTCCATCTGTTCTCTGTCTCTCTCTCTCTCCTTTGGTACTAGGGATTGAATCCAGAATCTTCATACTGAGCTACACCCTCAGCCCTTTGAATGTTAATTTTCTGACAAGGTCTGGCTAAGTTGCTCAATGGTCTAGGTTGGCCTTGAACATTTGGTTCTCCTACCTCAGCTTCCCAGAGTGCTGAGATTATAGGCAGGCACCCCCATTTCTGTGTGTGTGCACATATAACAAACCAGTGTAGTTGCAAAGTTTTCACTCCTCCACAGGCCAAGAGGGAAATGCCGGTGATGCCCTTGCTTCTGACAGGCTCCCCCAAGACTACCTGGAGTGTCAAAGAAGTCTAGCTCCTGTGGGCAGGGCTCCCTTGGGCAGGGCTCTGGCGGGCTGGACGCTGTTGCCTGCTGTTTCTTGAGGTGGAGTAGCGAGTGTAAACAACAATAATTTCCTCTTGATGAACCAGATGGTCTAGTCTGACCTGGTGTCAGCAGGGTGAACCTCAAGTGCCCTGCCCCAGGCCTAAGGTGGAGTCACACCAGAGTCTATCTCTGGTGCCTGACCCACGGTCACACGCCAATAAACCTGATTGTTTCAGACCTGCCTCGTGATATGTCTGTACCCTGGGCTCTGGGACATGGCCCGGGACGAAGAACACTTTGCTCCCTGTTGAACCTGTGACTGGAGGCTGATTTTTTTTTTTCTCAGAAAAATCTGGGAGTGTTGCATGATATGTTCCCTGGTGAATTAAAAATGCTTCCTGAGACAAATGACCTTCTGAGTGCCGATATTCAGCCTGGTGGTGGTGGGGGGGTGCTATATCCATTTCATACTTATTCTTTCTTTGTTATTCATTTGCGAGACAGGTTCACTAAGTTACGAAATCACCCAGAATGGATTCAAATTTGTGATGCTGAGCCTCAGTCTCTCAAGGTGCTGGGATTATAGAAATATTCTTGTTCTTGTATTGTCACCCACCACCCTCAAAGTTTCTGTCCAGACCTCATGGCCGTCTCCGCTCTGTGCTGCTCAAACCTGCTGGTAGGTGTGTGGCTGAGGCTACTGCCTGGAGGCCAACGTGTGTGCCCCACCCAGGGCCTGGCCTGCCATCCCTGGCTCTGGTCCAGCATGCTGCCCCGGGCTTCCAGGGACTCTCTCTTTTGTCCTGGGACAGATGTTCCCTGTCAGGGAATAACAGCAGCTTCTACTAACTCGGAGTCACTGCAGCCAGGGCTTCATTTTAAGCAGAGCAGGGAAACAAGAAGCAGAGGCCCTGCACGCAGAGCCAGCTTCTGCCCCAAGTCAGCATGGAGCACACTACCCACGTATCAGCCACAGGAGGAGCGGTAAGGTGAGGGCCCTGTGCTTCCCAGCTTCTGGCTTGTGGCTTCTTTGACTGGGTACAAACCAGACCCTGCCAGAGAAGACCCTTCCAGCGAGCCCATCTCAGCTCCTCCACTTCTGAGCTACGTGACCTCATGCAGTAGGAATGACAACTCTTTATGTCTACTCTATAGAGCTAGGTTGCTGGAAGAATTTAAAAAGAAAATAAGTCAAAGGTGGATGAAGAAAAAGCATTTCCATACACACACAGGTCATTGCTATTCTTCCTCAGATGTGATCCATAGACCAGGCATTGGGGCACAAACATGAAAAGACACAGCGCTCCTTCTGGAACATTGGGTCAGACCTTGAATGAGCGCTTTCCTTGGGACTTGGGAAGCAGAAGTCTGGAGCCCACAGGTGGCACTGGAGGAGCTCTGCCAGTCCAGCCAACACCTGGCACTACTTGAGCTGCTTCTTTTTGTTTTGCAATTGCCTGACAGTGATGTGTTTTCTGGCCTCCTGTCAAGTCATGGGTGTAACTAGGTGGGGCAGGTGAGGCCAGAGGCCAGGTGCAGCCTGAGGAAGGAGTGCAGGAGTCGGGCAGGGTGTGGTGTGTAAGGCCAGGCCCAGCTCCTCCATAACCAGCCTACAGTGATGCTACTTCCTGCAGAGGCCAGACCCTGTCCCCAGCATTGGCCATAAAGTTCAGGCTATGCCATTGTGCTGCCTATTCCTGCTTCCCCCAGCCAGGACTGAGGAAGTAGCTTTCAGAGGGCAAGACCTGCCGCAGTGCAAGCTGGGAGCAGTTCTTCCTCCTCTTTCCTCGCAGAAGTCTCAGGCTGTTTGCCTTGCTCCTGCTGGCTGCAGTCATGGAAACCACTTTGCCTTCATATACACTTTTCATGGACATCTTTTACCTGGGATTATTTCTGGGGGGTGGTGGTGGTAATGCTATTATGACTTTAAGTTCTCAGACAACACACCCTGGACTTAGGGAAGGGGGTGGTAAACATGCATACAATACAATAGGTTGTATTCAGTATTCATTTGTTCCCACCAGACTGGCACTGGAAGCTGTCCACGGTGTGTTCCTTGCTAATCTTTCCATTACAGAGCTCCATATTTCCTATTTCATTCTATTTAGCCTCTGCTTCTTCCGGTTTGAAAACTTTTTATTCCCTCTCTGATGGCATGTAATTCTTCTCTTTTCTAAATTCAGCCTAAGCCAATGTTTGGCAACTCTCTCAAAATGCTTTCCTTTGTTGTCCTTAGTTTTGGTCACATGGGTGCTCACTGTGCCCTTTCGAAGGGGTGGAAAGCTCGAGAGTCCATGGTAGGAGCTGTGCCCGTCTCCCCTGGTTATTCCCAGTGCCCGCCGTGTAGGAGGTGCTCGATAAATATTTGTTGAACTAAAGAAATTTAAAGAAGATGATTAAACACCCACAGCACACCAGCTGGCGACTGGCAAGTAGTCTGAAGCTGTGGTCCTGGATGTTGTAAGTCTTCCTGACTTGCCTGGCTCTTGGGTTTGATGCATTAAACACATTGAGTGCCTTTATTTTGTGTACACAAGTGCTTGCCCTTGATGTGGCTGCTGTTGACTTTAAGAATCAGTAATGAACAATAGAAAATAGGGTGTGTGCAGTTAGCAGTGATTACTTTTTTTTTTTTGGTAGAATGAGCTGAATATCCGGGGTTTCTGCAGGTGCCTCATATAACTTCTGTAGGTCACCAAGTTTTGTTCAGGCAGCTTCCCCCACTGAATAACCAGGGCTGCAAATACCTTGGAAAAATTAGAGAAGCTTATCACCTGAAGGGACAATAATTAAATTCAAAGGGGAAGAGAAATTTCACCCAGTAGGTTTGGAACAGAGCTATAGATGGGACTGGATAAATCAGCTTTTGTTACGATAATGCTACATAACAAACAGTCCCAGCATTCCAAAGACCTTCAGTGACAGTTATCACTTGTTCCTGTGCTTATCAATAGTTCTGAATTTGGTGCTCTGAGAGTTCCCCTCCATGTCACCTCATTCTGAGACCCAGGCTGAAAGAATACCTGCACTGACAAGCAGAATTCTCATGATGAAAGACAAGAAGACCAAGAGAGCTGGCAGGTATTTGCACCACTTTTTCAATGCTTCTCTTGAAACCAGCGGGTTGTCACTGCTACCACATTCCACAAAACAAAGAATTGTGCATAGTGAGGTCTCAAATTAGTCTGAGATTAGGGGGAACACTGCTGTTGCCTTCCAGGGTAGGGGTGGGGGATTGGCAGGAGACTCTTCTGCAGCTAGAGTTGGCCTCAGGAAGACCTGTGGGTGAGCAGGTGTCAAGGGGTGGTTTGATGGGTCCCCACCCACTGCCACACCCTGTGCAGGCCTAGAAGAGGAAGGAGAATAAATATGAGGTTTCACCTGGCAAGACTTCTGCTACCCAGGAAGGGAGGATGGGTGTGCCTGCTGAGGATGCTTGTTATGCAAGCATTCAACCTTACAAAGTGGGTGACAGGCAAGGGAATGCTTCTATGGTGGATGTTTATGCCTTTCAGTAGGAACTAGAACAGGCTTCCCTAATGGTGGGAGGCAAGAACCTGGAAATTTGGAACTGAGGAAATTGCTTAAGCAAATCGTTATTCCCTAAGCTGGAAGCGGGGCATCATATGAAAGCGTACTTGGAGGGTTCCTGTGGTGATGGAGTTAGCTGATGCATGCTGGATTGTTGCTCAAGGCCCAGATGTTGAGGGATTTGTCCTCACCTGGGGGCTACCAGGAAGGAGGGGACGGAGACTTTAAGAGATGGGGGGCCTCAGGTCACGGGAAGGTGAGGGTTGCCCTGGAAGGAAATTGTGGGACATCAGCCTCTCCTCTCTCAGTGTTGGCCATGAGGGAGCAGCTTCCCCACCGTGTGTCCTGCTGCCTCAGTACAGGCCCAAAAGCACCAGGCCAGTGGGCTGTAGGCTGAATCTCCTAAACTGGACCTGAACCAACCTTTCCTCTTTGGGCCCTGATTAGTTCAGGTGTTTTGTAGCATACATTAAGGGAAACTCATTACTATACCCAGAGGTCTCCATAGTGTCCAATACTGATTACACTCTCTCGTTGGAAAGTATTGGTTTCTGGAAGCTATTATTGTGTTCCAGATCATCATGTTTGTTTATTTATTTATTTATTTATTTATTTATTTATTTATTTATTGTCTTTTTGAGACAGGGTCTCACTATGCAGTTCAGTCTGGCCTTGAGCTCACTTCTGTAGCCCAGGCTGGTCTCAAACTTGCATCAATCCTCCTGCCTCAGCCTTCCAAGTGCCCGATCATTATTTTAAAAGCATTAACTGAATTTCAAGTGTTATGAATCCTAGTTATCCACAGATCCACCAGAAAAAAAAAACAAAAACCAAAAAAAATCCTCCTCAAAAACCTGTTTTTCAGGAACACTGTCAGTTTTTCGTAGGAAGAGAGAGGGGCAAAAAAGCAGAGAAGGGAAAGAAAAGGTACACAAAGAACACAGAGAAGAAAGAACAGAATGGTGAGTGACTTGGGGGGGTTCCTGAAGAGAAGTTGTTAAGGAATGGATGGGAGGAACTATTCAACTTGGGGAACGGTTGGAGGCAGGGAACAAATCCAGAGCTCACCTTGGGAGCTGGGCCTTAAGGCACCAGAACCAAGAGCAGAGCTGTTTCTTAGGGCGTAAAAGCCCAATCTATTCAAGCCCCGGAGGAGACCTGAAAAGGGAGAAGAAAACCACTACCAAAGGCACCCTGGAGCAAGAGGCCATGTCTGAGGCTAGACTTCTAGAAATGTTCTAGGGATGAGATCCACCCAAGGGAAGACAGAGGTGCCTGGAGCCCTGCACACTTTGCCCGACAGGTAGCAAGGGTCAGGTGTGAGTCAATGAAAGCAGACAGTAGGAAGAGGCCAGCGCTGTCTCTGCCATGTCCAGACTGGTGGGCCTCCTGGTTGCCTGAGGCCAGTGAAGCTTTGATTGCAGGGGAACAGAGACTTCCTCTCTCCCCAGATTTTCTTGTGGTTGGACTGCATTATTCAATTTTTTTTTTTTTTTTTTTTTGTACTAGTAGGATGTGGTGAAATGTAGAATATAAACCCCTAGAAGGAAGAGGAGCCCTCCCCCAGTTGGAAGGCACATAATAAAGGCACTCTTTCTACAGGAAGCCACTCCTTCGCCCAGCATTCCAGCTGTTGGCTTCTCAGCCCCGCTTATTCTCAGGCGCGGAGTGTGTCTGCTGCGCCTGCAGATGTGTGCTTGGTGTCTAGCTGCGTGTCTGGTGCATAGGAGGTGCTCAATAAATATTTGTTAAATGAATAAATGGAAAATGCTGAAGCACTGAAAATAGCTCTCGTGAAGAAAATTTCGAAGTTTTTTTTTTTTTTTTATATTAACAAATGTGAGCACTCCAAAAGAACGAAACATCTGTGGATGCAAGGGGAGGGGGGCCTGGTGCCAGGAGGGATTTGGCATAATTGGTGTGCCTGGAAGCAGAGGTGACAGGCCTGGGCCATGTCCAGTGCTGCCTGGCTGTGCCACCATCCGGGGCTGGTCCTAGCCTGTGGTAAATGTGTCAGGGCCTCAGTAAAGAGCAGATGGAATTCTTGTCTTAGCTAAATTATGGGAAATGACTACAGCACTTACAAGGGATGGCAGGGACTAGGGAAGCTAGAGTGAAGCTCTGGAAGCTTGAGGGCACTGCCATATTAGGTGGCTGTTACCATCCCCAGGGCTGAAAGGGCAAGGAGAGGCTGTGGGTGGGGACCCTTCAGTGACAGTTGTATGGCAAGGCAATGGACAACAGGCTTAGAGAGGAACCCCAGGGCTGAATACGAGGACTTCCCTCCCATCTCTTCCATTGTTCCCTGCTGCCTCACCCTGGCCACCCTCCTGGAAAGACACACGGACCGTGGCTAGCACTGGACACCAGAAGAGCCTGGGGAAAAGTCAGGTAGGAAGTGTGGCCATTACCACAGAGTCCAGCTTGTTGAGTCAATGCGTGGTCACGTGAGGAGAAAATTAGCACAGAAGTATCCCCAACCCCTAGGATGAAGCTCACGCAGGGTGGAGCACTGCGTGGGAGCTAGGAAGGTCAGCTGAGGTGTTGTCTGTTTAATCTTTGTTAATTATCTATAAGATATAAACATCTTGTGGAAACTGGCCAAGGGGACCAAGACGACACGGTGTTACAAACTTGAGCAAGGAAAAGCTAATGGAAGACTTGCCAGCGGAAAATGCCTTGGACTGACAAGACAGGATCTGGCCAGACAAGAGTGAGCGATCTGGGACAGAGTGATTCAAAGCACACACATCCAGCAGGAGGCAGAAAACAGGAAGGGCAAGATGTGAGCTGCCATGGCTGTGCTAGAGCAAAACAGGCCACAGGAAATGCCAGGGCTAGGGACTCTGGGTAGAAGGAAAACTCTGGGCTGAGTAATATACATCTGATTGGCAATCACAAGTTCAACAACTAAACTCACGGAGCTGCATCCAGGAAGGGTTTGGTTAAGGAATGCCTCTTATAAAACCTAAAGATTGTATTTTACAAGCCTGGCATGGTGGTGCACGCCTGTAATCCCAGCACTTGGAAGGCTGAGGCAGGAGGATTGGTGCAAGTTTGAGACCAGCCTGGGCTACAAAAATGAGGTCAAGGCCAGCCTGAACTGCGTAGTGAGACCCTGTCTCAAAAAGACAAAAAAAAAAAAAAAAAAAAAAAAAAAAAAAAAAAAAAAAAAAAAAAAAAAAAAAAAAAAAAAGATTGTATTTTATGGAATAAAACTATAACTGTCATTTCAATTTTTAAAAACATATTATACTTGTGGAACTAAATCTCTACTTAAAGAAACCTAAGCTAAGAAAAAGTCAGATGAATTCAGTGATATAGGTAAAAGGATTCTCACTGAAGAATTTGTTATAATGGCTCCAGATTGGAAAAACCTATATGCTTAATGGTAGGGGATTGTCAAAAGAAATTTTACATAATATGAAAAACTAAGTGGTACGCAAGAATTTTAATATCATAGTTGAGTATGTTCAATATGTAGCTTAAAGAGGAAAAACATGATAAGACTGTGTGCATGTGTATGAGAGAGAGGGAGGGAGGGAGAGAGGTGAGGTGAGAGACAGAAAGAGAGACAGAGGAGAGAGACAGAGGAGAGAGACAGAGGATCTCCATGACATCATTAAAGACAACCAATTATAAAAGGTAGATAATCTTAGGAATTTTTCTTTTTTCTTTTTTTTCCTATTCAAACTTTCTAAATTTCTACAATGGAAATGCATTGCTTTATAGTATGAAAGCAAGCTCTTGCAGTCCACACAGGGTCCTCCTGGCCTGTCTGCGTGTTAGCTGGCTGAGGTTAGGCCAGCTCAGTGAAGATGGGAAAGGTATAGAGGAGCAGAGAAAGGTTGGGTAAATGAGTGAGGAGTTTGCTGGGGTGCAGAGGTGGTCATCGTGCACCCTGCGTCTGGGAAGCAGTGGGCAGTCAGGGACCCTGAGCCCTAAGGAGAAAGGTACCTTGGCTTACACATTATTTACTCTTTGGTCCTGAATAAAAATGATGCCAAAGTTAATTGGGGTTGGGGGAGGTGGAGGTGGGCTGTACCCAAAGGCTATTGTGAGGACTGGAAAGAGACGTCCACCTCATTAGTCAGCAGTGGTCCAGAGGGCTATCCCCTTCAGTATTAGAGAGAAAAGCAATTCTGGCTAACCTTTACATTTCTAATAAAAGGGGCTTGTTGACAGTAATTTTTAGAAAACCAATAATAGGAGGCTATGCAAGATCACTGTGGGTCCTAAGCAACCTCCTCAGAATATATATATATGGCTCACTATACAGCTCAGACTCATAGTGATCCTCCTGTGTTAGCCTCCTCAGGACTGGCGTTAAAGGTGTATGCCACCACGCCCAGTGCAGGACACAGTCTTTAAACATGGGACCCTCTGAATTCTGAAATACTATGATTGCGCGGACCCAGGATTCCCTATCCCCCCATATACTTAGTTCAAGAGAAAAAATAGGCACTGCAATAGAATTAATATTATAAGAAGTTTAAAATTCTCCTCTATTTCTGAATATTTATTTAGCACCAGACCTTATGGTAAGTGGTGGAGACCATAAGATCCATGAGACATGATTTCTTCTCTTCCTGAGTCTGCACTTCACTGGAGGAACCAGATCATAAGTCCGTGAGGAGGGTTCAATAGCAAAGGCTGTTAGAAGGCAGCATGAGGAAGCGGAGGAATGCTAGCGGAAGCACAATTTAAGGAAAAGGATATTTAAACTGAACCTTGGAGCACAAACGAATACTTAATGGTCCAAGAAGAGTGTGATGTATGTGTCTGGGTATGTATGTGCATATATGTGTACAAGCGTGTAGAGGACTGTGAATTCACTGGTAAATTCAATTAAATTTTTTGAGTCAGGGCTTTTGCTATGCAGTTGAGGCTGTCCTTGAACTCACTATGTAGCCCAGGCTGGCCTCAAACCTGTGGCGCTCCTTCTGCACCACCACACCTAGCTCATAACTTTTTTTTTATTATTTTTAAAAATTATTTTATTTATTTTTTTGAATTTTTTATTTTATTTTTTTCTTGTTTCAGAACTTTTGTTTATTTATTTATTTTCATGGCCAGCTCAGCCTGCCCTGAGGGCAGGGCTGGCGCAGCATGTGGTGCTGGGGATCGAACCGCGGTCCCTGCAGCCACCCAAGCTTTCCTAAGCAGGCGCTTTAGACCACTGAGCCATCCTGCCAGGCCCCATAACTTAACTTTTTGTATATCTTCTTTGATAAAGCATCAAATCTTCTACTCAGTTTTTAAATTGGCTTGTTTTTACAACTTAGATTTCTTTATACAACTGAATTCAATCATTTATCAGAAATATGTATTGAAAACAATATCTCCTTGCCTCTTGTTTGTCTGTTTACGAATGTTTTTTTTTGTTTTGTTTTGTTTTGTTTTCTTCTTTTGTTTTATATTTTGAGATAAGGCCTCACTTTGTCGTTCATGCTTGCCTTAAACTCAGTGTTATATGCAAACTCAAACTATTGGTGATCCTCCTGCCTCGGCCTCACATGTGCAGAGATTATGGGTGTTTGCCACCATACCCAGTGATTGATGTATTTTGAAAAGTAAAAGTTTAAATTTTATTAAATTCAATATATCAAAATTTTTAAGTACTTTTTGACTTGATAAATCTTTGCTTATACCAGTATTTCAAAAAATTTCCCCCTGTATTTTCTTCTAGAAATTTTTTTTTTTTTTTTCCGTCACAAATAGGACTTTATCCCTATTAAAAATCTGGATCTTAAACAGATTCTTGGACTAGTGGTTCATATCCATCAGCTCATTCTACAGTCTCATCTCCAGGAGCCTTTCCACAGCTACTGCCTTCACCATGAAGCTCCATCAGTGTTCCCAATTCAAACTTGGGCTTCTTCAGCATTTTTACTTTTCTGACAAAGACATCATGAAGAGGGTAGATAGACTGGCAAGTATTTTCTATGTCTTTCCCAATGCTGTCTGGAATCTGTTTGTTGGCCACTTCCTTCAAACCATTTGTCTGTACCTCTTGGGTCACAATTTCCATCATCTTCTTCCGGATCTAATGGACCTGCTGGTGCTGAGCATTAGAGGTCTTCTGTATCTAATTGTTGTGTTGTTTAGCAAAGCCAACACAGAACAGTCGAAGCAAATAACCATTGGTAGTCTTGACATTGACAGGAGCTTCGATCATAGTCTGCCATTTTTTGACCATGGAACACATTTTGTCCTGGGTGAGGTCCATGCCGTACAAGTTAGTCAGGCAGTGTTTGCCCTGAACATCAGTAATTAGCTTGAATTTTCTAAAGACAACTTCGTCATTCTGTGGATCAGTAAGTCTCACTTCAAACACATGACCTTTGAGCTCATCAGATGCAATTTTAATCCCTTGAGTTTTGATGGCAAGTGTTTTTCCAATATTTTTGATGTTAAACATAGTGGGCACCTTCACATGATACCAGTGTTTTTTAGAAAATGGATCAACTACTTCCTTTTTGGCTCCTTTTTTTGCTGCCTTTCATAAGGCGCTTGTTCTTGCCCACCATCATGCAGCGGCTCAGAGAACCGAAAGGCTAGAAAGTTTGTTCTCTTAATGTCTACCAGAATTTCTAGCTAATTTGGGGAGATGTTATGTTTACTGGTCAAGCTTTTTTTTTTTTTTTTTCTTTTTTTCTAAGTGGCTATGCAGCTGTACAAGCACTATGTTTTTAAAAGACCACCTTACCATCTACAAATTTGAGTGACTTTATGAGTATGAGTCTAGTTATTGACAACCCTCATTTTTCTTTAAGAAAAAAGAAACAAAAATGATACAGAATTTCAAAACAAGATGATAGGAAATTAACAATGGTTATTATTTGGATAGTGTTATCTTCAAAGCAATTGCGCAGATTCCAAGATATAGGCATGCAAGTTGATCAAACAGTATAAACACTAACTGTTCTTCTTCATGAACTAACAGCAATTGCTAGTACGATCATCTTAGCCATACACTGCTTTTGCTTTTCCTTCCTTCCTCCTTTCATTCATCCCAGTTGTTCTTTTCTTTTGAGCAGATTCTTTCCCTTTCACAGGATCTATGGCACCTTTTGGATCTTATTAATTGTTTCAGTCTCTTACACTAGGGAGACAATATGATGTTTGTGCATGTGAATCTGCTTTATTTCACTTATGAGTACAGTCTCTAACTGCACCCATTTAACTATAGCAGTCTCTAGTTTACCCTACTCTGTGGCTGAGTAGTGCTCCATTATAGCAAAATGCCATCTTTTTTTATCCCTTCCTCAGTCGATGGGCATTTGGATTTTTTCCCCAAATTTGCCTATTACAAAGTGTGCTACAATAAACATGAGTGTACATGTATCTCTGTGGCATGATCCTTTCAACTCTTCTAGAAAAATATCCAGAAGGAGAATAGCTGTGTTAAGTGGGACTACTAATGTTAGTTTATTGAGGAATCACCACAGTGGTTTCCACAGCAGAGGACACCTCCCATTCTGCTACATGGGTCTACATGCCTATTCTTATGCCAATATTGAGCTCTTTTGACTACTAAAATTTTATTGTAAGTCTTGAAGTCTTGTAGTAGAAGTCTCAGAGTTTGATCTTTTCAGACATTTCCTATTGTCTCTGTACGTTTTGTGTTACTATAACAAGGTACCTGGAGCCAGATATTTTATACAGAACAGACATTATTCAGTTCACAGTTTGGGAGGTTTGAGAGACAAGGTGGCAACTGTATGTTCTCAGCCCTAGGAAACACAGGTCATATCACAGCTGTGTAGAAGGCATTATGCTGAGACTGTGTGTGTGTGTGTGTGTGTGTGTGTGTGTGAGAGAGAGAGAGAGAGAGAGAGAGAGAGAATGAGAGAGAGGAGTCACATGCTAAGATACGAAGCAGGGACTAGGGAGGAGCCAGGCTTGCTCTTCTGATAACAACCCACACACTCTGGAACTGATCCACTCCTACTGGCCTGGACTCACTCCAGGAAACAAAATTAAATCAGTCATGAGGATGGAGCCCTGTAGTCTAATTACCTGCACTAGACCCCACTTCTTAAAGGCTCTGCCACCTCAACACCACCATAGGGAGGCTGAGCTTCTAGCACATGAACATTCAGAGGATGGCATAACTGAACCATAACAACTAGCCTATGGATCTTTGTATTTGTATATTAATTTTAGATTTGGCTTGTCGATGCCTATACAAAATGTGTTCTACGATACTGAGTGGCATGTGGCTTGATCTGTAGATGCTTTAGAAGGACTGGTAGCTCCACTGCATCTTCCAACTCACAAGTATGCAATGTCTGCAATGACTTCATCTCTCTTGGATTTGTCTCAATGAAGTGTTATAGTTGTCATCTAACCAATAGTCTTCCACTTATTTTGCTAAAGTTATCTGTAAATATATTGTGCTTTGATGTCATTGTGAGGTGATGCCTTTATTTCAGTTGCCAATTGTGTTTTACTAATATATGGATTTACCAGTTTTAGACAGCTAGGTATGATGGTGCACACCTGTCATCCCAGCACTCAGGAGGCTGACGCAGGAGGATCTCCAAGACCAGTCTGGGTTACATAGTGAATTCAAGACCAGCCTGAACTACAGCGAGATCCTGTTTCCAAAATACCAAAAAAGAATAAAAGAAGGAACACTGTGTTTATGTCGACCTTGTACTCTTTTACTTAGTCAAGTTCACTCACTACATCTAGTAACTTGAAAAAACAGACTTCTGTTGGAAAATGTACACCTGTGATCACATTGTCTGCATATAAAAAAAAAACTTACTTCTTCCTTTCCATTCTTGATGCACTTTATTCGAGCTTCACCTGGATCTCAGCACGATACTAAGTGATACTTCCTGTACCTTGTGCCTACAGAACACTTAGCAAGATGTGGAAGTTCAGAGCGCCGTACCTCAGGAGCTGCTGATTTGGGTGCACGCCCTTCTCATCTCTCCCCTGGACTTCCCAAGATGCCTCAGTTCCTGAGGGCCTTCCATCTCCTGTCAGGCCCGCTGCGAGTCCATCCTTACACGGCTGTCCCAGTAACCTCTAAGGCCCAGGTGGAACATGACCCGGAGGTTTCTTCTTCTGTCTCTCCCTCAGGCCACTTTGCCTCACCTTGTTCACATGCTCTTGTAAAGCAGTGTGAGGTCCCTTCCTTAAGACTGGAATGCCTGCATTTTCCTCAAGAACTGGAAGATTGAAGGGTCTTAGGTTCTTCTGAGTGTCGAGATTAAGCTCTATGTGCCCAACTGGGCTGCTGACAGGGGCACTTAGAGCCTCAGAACATCTGCAACTCTGTAGAGAAGTCTAGAAGATTGGTAGATTTTCCAAGCCTGAGAAGACAGACATCCCCTCGGGCCTCACCCTGAAAACCCTACATAATGCCAGTGCTTCCTAAGGTGAGACATAATGACTTTTTATCTCTTGCAGGTCTTTAATTAGACACTCCCTAGCAGACCAGGCATGTCACGTTAAGTGGGACAGGCATTCCATTAGAGGAGGGACAGGGGAGAAATGAAATGCTTCACCCAGAATGCAATGTTCAAGCAGTTTTCTGTCTGTAATAATGTTTTCACCCCTGAAGACTGTATCCATCATTCTTTAGCTTCTGGTGAAAAGGGGTTGAAAAAGCAGGAAGCATTGTCCTCCTCCACAGCCACAATCCATCACTCAGGCAGTCTATCAGTCAGCAAAGGCTTTTCTGGGTGCCTTTCATTCCCTGTCATTTGTGGAAAGCACTTTTGGATGTCTTATCTGCCTTATCTCATTTCTTGCCCTCAGTCCCCCAGGGAGGTAGGCAGGTCAGATGTCACTCACACAGAAACCAGAGGTCACTAATGAGAACAGCAGGGGCGCACAGGGCTTGCCAGTAGGTTTCTTGGTCTTGTTTATGCAATCAAGTTGCATCTTTCTCCCTGTCCTTGTCCCTTCCATGTCCCTGTCCCTGTCCCTCTGAGGCTGGCTATGCACCTCAGGAGATGGAGCGGCAGTGAAGACTCCACCCATGCACCCAGCTTACTGTCAATTGAATTTTTTTCTTAAAATCACTGTAGACACAATCTTTAAAAATAGTATCTTAAAAAAGGCTTTCTCACTCAACACAAAGTCAGGTATGGCAGGAAAAGCCTGGGGCATTAGGGACAGCCATCACCCACTGGCAGGGGAGAGGCAGAAAGGAGCAAGGGGTGCCCCATAGCTTGAGAAGAGAGGTACAGGGAGGCCCCCGCGGGTGTCACTTTGCTTCCCAGTCATCTGCATGCTCCTAAGCTGTTAATCTTGACTCCTCTTTTTTTTTTTTTTTTTTTTTTTTTTTTTTTTTGCGGCACTGGGTTCTGCGGTTCTGGCTCCTCTCTAATCACCGAAATTCCTTGTAAAGACTTATTTCCCCTGCTCCTCCTCCCCTCTGTCAGGCATGGAAAGCCCTTGAAAGCAGACTTTAAAGTAAATAAACACACTAGCAAAACAAGCCAGGGCTACAGGTGAAAAGGGTGTAGCCAGGGAAGCCAGTAGTGTTGGGGAGTGGGGCGTGTGTGTGTGTGTGTGTGTGTGTGTGTGTGTGTGTGTGTGCATTCACACACACGTGTGCATGCACACTGGATGAGATAGAAATGGGGCCCCAGAGCTTTGTCTCTTTTTCTTGTGTTCTGTGAGCCCTTCTCATTTTTTAAAGGAATTATTTATTACCTGCCTCCATGGGTAGCAAATTGTCATTTTCACTTAATTTTTTGTACTTTCCCTCTTTCTTTCTTTCTTTCTTTCTTTCTTTCTTTCTTTCTTTCTTTCTTTCTTTCTTTCTTTCTTTCTCTCTCTCTCTCTCTCTCTCTCTCTCTCTCTCTCTCTTTCTTTCTTTCACTTTTTCACTCCTTCTCTTCCTCTGGTCGTTTTTACAGCACAGTTGCGTTTTGGTGCAGTGTTTAGCTGGAGGCAGGCCGGGAGGGCAGCTGGGAGCCCCGGAGCGTGGGTTGGTCGGCCTCTCAGAGCTGTTTTCAGTGTGGGAGGCGTCAGCTGTTGTTCTTCAAATGCTGGGGAGGGGAGCGGGGAACATCACAGGGAGAGACAGGAGGGCCCTAGGAACAGCATCCTGCGCTCAGTAAGGGCTTGGTGCTGCGGCATGCTAGGGACATAGCACGAGTCCCAGCTCCTAGCACTGAGTCCAGCAGCCAGGAAGCGACTGCTGCAGACCCACCTTCATCACAGTATGGAAATACTCTTTCCTGTGTGTCCCATTTTTTTGCTCATCTGACTTAATAACTTCTGAACTAAATCCCTACCATAGAGGAAGCTAGAAAACATACCCCCTAAAGAGGTTTGTACCCTCTTCAGATGTAAGCATCTGAAGAGACCAGAAGACTGTGTCTACTGGCTTCTCTGCAAACTTTGTGGCTGGAAAAGCAAATTTATCATTCCTGAAACAATGATCTGGGACTCATTCTCTCCTTCCCAGGGTTTGACAGCTGGACAGGAGTTGATAGGACAGAACTTCGGGGGAAACTACAGAAGTGTGGAACCTACCCCATCTTGCGGTTCTAGACCGAGGAGACACTGATGGGTCTGTGCCCCTGAAATCCTTGTGTTGAAATCTTGCCCTCTACAGTGATGGGATTAGGCAGCAGGGCCTTTGGGATTAGATTATGAGGCAGAACTCTCAAGAATGGGCTTAGTGAGTTTATAAAAGAGGTCCTGGAAAGCTGCTGTGACCCTTCCAATAGAAAGCACATAGCTTAGAAAGTGCCATTGGTGAACCAGAAAGTGAATTTTCAACCAGGCATCAAATCTGGCTATCTCCAACTTCAGTTTCCCAGCCATCTGGGAATGTTGTTGTGAACTATTCGGTGTTTGTTATTGCAGCCTGAGTAGACTAAGACAGGCAATTTACAGATGAGAACACAGGGCCAGGAAAGGAGGTAGCTCACCTGTCGCCACACAGCAGCTCCCTGGCAGGTTAAGGCTGGGCTCTGGTGTGTCCTAGCTTCAGATTAGGGCTTGCTTTTGGATACCAGGAGGAAGGGCACAGAGGAACAGTGACCCCAAGACAGTCCCACTATTAAACTTCCTGTGGGCAGCTGTTGAACAACCAATTTCAAGGCTTTATGTCAGGAAGCTGGGTTTCAATGCCAGCCCTGCTCGCCAGACTGGTTTTGGCTTTGAAGTTCTGTTAATTATTCATTTTGGTAAGTGTGTACACTCAGGCAACCAACAAGTGAAACACAGAACATCTCTACTGCTCCAAATCCTCCCTTGCTCCTCTGCTATGAACCCTTCACCCTTTATATCCCTTGTAACCACTGATCTGGTTTTGCCTTCTTTGGATAATCATTTAGATGGTACATACAGACCATAGCTACTTATGTCTTAGGAATTCTCTTAATGCATTTGGGCTTTACTCATGGCCTACAAGTATCTGTTACTGGATTATTTTCATTAGTGAAATTTTTGCCAGTGACTGTGCAGACATATTGTACTTTGTTTAAATTTGGGCAGTTTCATATTTTTGAGTCTTAGAAATAAAGCAGTAGGGCTGGTGAGATTGCTCAGTGGACTAAGTGCCTGCTTTGGCAAGCTCGGGGACCAGTGTTCAATCCCTAGTCCCGCATATGATGCTGGCCCCACTCCCAGGGCATGCTGAGCTGGTGACCAAGTCCAGGCATGGTGGCTCATGTCTGTAATCCCAGTGCTTGGGAGGTTGTAAACAGGAGGTTCCTTATGAGTTTGAGCTGCGTAGCAAGGTCCTGTACCAAATACATAAATGAAAGAAAAAAAAAAAAAAAAAAGTAAAGCAACTATGAGCACTCACAGCTATATTCTTTCTTATCTCTCAGTTGAATACTTAGGAAGGAGCTGCTGGGATCATACAGCATGTACATGGACAGTAAATTTATGAGGGTTGCCTAAGCATTTTCTAAAGTGCTGGAGCATTTGGTGATCTTCGAGTAATGTAGAAAAGTTCTAACTATTCTGCAATCTTATCCACTTGGCATTATTGTTAGCTTTTATCCCCATTCTAATGTTCTCTCATCTTGGTTTTTACCAAGTGAATTTACCAAGTGAGTCTCCTTTATGATGAATGACCCTGAGATTATCACATAATTCTTTGCCATTTGTGTAACTTTCCCATTAAAATGTCAGCTCGAATCATTTTTCTACTCGGTAAAGTTAGACTTTCGTTTTTCTCATTGACAGACAGAGCACTCAACACCCCCGACTTGGGAAGAGAGGTTCGCTTTGGCTGATGGATTGAGGGGTTTCAGTCCATGCCTCAGTCAGCTGGCTTCTAAGGTGAAGCACTGTGACGGGACAGAGAGC
This sequence comes from Myocastor coypus, assembly GCA_004027025.1. Lineage (NCBI taxonomy): Eukaryota > Metazoa > Chordata > Mammalia > Rodentia > Myocastoridae > Myocastor > Myocastor coypus. The sequence goes on along the minus strand of PVJA010028522.1, from coordinate 3,714 downwards.
TTCCTAGCTCAGGAAGCTGAACAGAGGAGCAGGGCCAGTCAGAAAAGGGCAGGGGGCCACACCTGGGCTTCGAGCCATGCCCCCATGACCCACCCTGCTCGCTTCAGAGGTTTGCTCCGCCAGTCCTGTGAGCAGATCCCAAAGCCAACCAAGAGGACATCTTTCCTACCCACCTCAGAGACTGAGTACATTGGATTCAAGAATACTCTTTGATGGCTGTAGGGAGAATGAAAACATAAAAGCTCAAATTGATTTTTTGATTAGAGTTTTAGGATTCTGCAACTAAAAGTGGAATGTGCACTAAACTTCAAAATTTCATGTTAAAAATTATGGAGTAGATTCAAATATTTTGAATTGCTATTCATAAGATTTCTGTATTTCAGTAGTTAAAAAAATTTTTTTAAATGTATTTAGTACAGGGTCCATAGGGTCTGTCACTACAGAGATCATACTTGCAGTGATTTTTCTGTTTTCAGCCTCTCAAGCACTGGGATTACAGGCATGTGCCACCACACTCAGTCTCAGTTGCGACTTGGTAGTCTCAGTCTATGTCTCACTGTGCCCAGGGGGCGGGGCTGGCACCACACACCAGGGATCAAACTCTAGTCCCTGTACCTGGCTAAGCAGGTGCTTTAATCCACTGAGCTATCTGGTCAACCCAACAAGATCTTGTTCAAGCTCTATGTGGACAGGAAAGTGGGAGACAGATCATGCAGCAATGATGGGGAGGGGATTTAAAAATGGGGGAGACAGGGAGGGGAAGGAGAAGTGAAAGAAAAGGCCAAGACTCTACATGTCTATCTACAAATGCCCTATGATGGATCTACTTATTATGCATGTAAGACATATACCAATGAAAAGGTGAAAATAAAACAAAAATAAAAGCCATGGAGCTTGGCATGTATACCAGGGAACAACCACCAGTAAATATTTGCTGCATTCCTATTGCATACAGTTCTGCACTGTGCTATACTTGGGGCTTCCTGCCCTCTGGGAACTTAAGATCTAGCCCAGAGGGACAGGCATATTTCCTTGAGGACAGCAATAATCCAGGACAGTAACGCAACAGAGACTGGCAGTGGAAGAATGATGGGGCTTGGCGGAAGGCTTTCCTCTTACAAAGATATTGAAAGTCCTGTCCTGCAAGGGTCTGTCTAGCCACGGCCTGGACCTCTTCCTGCCTAGTGCTGTTTGGTAATTCTTCCTGGCCAAGGCCTGTCTTATGCTGGATATTCAGAAGAAATGGGAACTGTCATCCATTACATCACTTGCAATGGTCCCTGGAGTTTCCTGAAAAAACAGGGAGAGAACTGCATTGCCCATGTTTATTGAGTCATTGAACTCATTTGATTTCCCCTCAGCTCCAGAAAAAGAGCACAGCCCCATAAAGGTAGGTGTTTTGTTCAAAGCTGGGAAATCAGTGCTTACGGCGCCATTGCTTCCTTTTGCTTTGGTGCTTGATTTCTCAGTTTCCTGTGGCTTTCAAGGTGGCTTCCGTTTGCATTTGAGAGTGGAAAGAGAATTTGGAAGCTCATTTCCTTTCAAAAGTATACTATTTTGGCCAATCCCAAACCTAAGCCAAAGTTAGGTACAGAAAAGGATATTGTGGTTCCTGAAATATGCGAACTATGAAAAAGTAAGTTTGGCCTCAGCTTTTTCTCCTTGAATGATATAAGAAAAAATGCTACTAAAAAACCTCCCAGCCAGTTCATTATCAATTTCAGTTTTTTTTTTGTTCAGACACATGATACTTCTTTCTTTCCTTTTTTTTTTTTAATTGGCCCTTAACTCACGTTAAACATTATCTAAAATGGAGGATGCCCAAGATCTCAGCATCTGTGTGAGCCAGAGAACATTTCTAAAGTGCCTCTGGATACCTGTCAAATACTCTTTTCCTTACCCTTGAAAACAGGCTCCACTGATCAATCTTTCTATTACTTTCATAGTGAAATTATTGAGTTGAAGGTGGTGGAATATGGTTAAAAACAATGTAGACTGATGTGGCTTTAGAATCACTTATTTCCATAGAGCAATCTCCATTTTATCACTCAAACTTTGAGATTAAAAAGGAATCATGTGTGCTCCTCCTGCTTTTGAACTGTGGATAGAAAGTGTGTGGGTTTAATAATCCTCTTACACATCAGTTTGTTCTTTGTGTCTTCTTGTGATTTTTAATCACCAGATTTGCTCTTCTCCTTCCCTTGTGCATCTAATTTGGATTATGAAAGCCACACTCTGCTGGAGTCCTGAGGAAGAGCTGCTTCCGTGACCTGCCTGTCCTACTGCCCTTCTCAAGACAAGAGGATGGGGAAGGAGGGGGGAGGGAGGGAGGCAAGGGAGAAAGATAGTGGAAGAGAGGTAAGCAAGAGAGGAAGGATGGAAGAAGAGAGGGAGAAAAAGCCAAAAAATCATCTAAATATGAAAGAAAAATGTCACACTAGTCACAAAAGATGATTAATCAAATTTCATGAAAATAACTTCTTAGCAGGGCCTAGTGACTTGTACTGTAGTCCGAGCAACTCAAGAGGCTGAGGCAAAAGGATCACTTCTGTGCAGGAATATAAGGCCAACTGGGCACTATAGTGATGCTGATAAAAAGAAGAAGAGGAAGAAGAAGAAGAAGAAGAAGAAGAAGAAGAAGAAGAAGAAGAAGAAGAAGAAGAAGAAGAAGAAGAAGAAGAAGAAGAAGAAGAAGAAGAAGAAGAAGAAGAAGAAGAAGAAGAAGGAGAAGAAGGAGAAGAAGAAGGAGGAGGAGGAGGAGGAAGAGGAGGAGGAGGAAGAGGAGGAGGAGGAGGAGGACGAGGATGAGGACGAGGACGAGAAGAACAAAAAGAACAAGAAGAGCTATTTATTTTCAAAAGGCCTGATAAACCTGATACATCAAGGAACAGTTTGGAAGGAAATATTTGCAAGCATTTTATGAAAGATTTAAATATAAGACCTAAAATAAAACCTTAAAATCTTACTCTAGAAGTAAACATATGAGAGTCTTTGTGACTATGGACAAAGATTTCTTAGGTACTACACAAGAGCACAATTGTCAGTAATAATAATAAATTTAACTTTATCAAAATTTAGAATTTCTGGGCTGGCCAGATAGCTCAGCTGATTACAGTGCTTGCTCAGGCAGGGATCAGGGTTTGATCTCTGGTGTGGTGCCAGCTCCACCCCTGGGGCACGCTGAGATATCAACTAAGACTAGGCAGAGTGGCACTGCTTGTAATCCCAGTGCTTGTGAGGCTGAAAACAAGAGGATCACTATGAGTCCAATATACTGGTGAGACCCTATAGGCCCTGTATTAAAAAAAAAAAAAAAAAGAAAGAAAAGAAAAGAAATAGAACTTTTGTTCTCTGAAAAACAATTTTAAAAGATGAGTTAGAGATCGACTGAAAATATTTACAAATCATACCTTGATAATGCATTTTTGTCCAGAACAAAAAAGGAACCTTCGTAGCTCTGTAATAAGAAGATAAACAAGCCCTCTAAAAATAAGTAAAAAGTCAGAACAGGCTTTTTTATCACAGGAAAGGTACAGATTCAAATAAGCACATGAAAAGATGCCCAAAAGCACTCACTATTAGGAAGATGTAAATTAAAATCATTATACATATAGAATGTAAAGAATAGCTTTATAATTAAAACAGAAGAAAGAGAGAAGAGAGAGAGAGAGAGAGAGAGAGAGAGAGAGAGAGAGAGAGAGAGAGAGAGAGAGA
>PVJA010028521.1:0-27571 GCA_004027025.1 Myocastor coypus | reverse complement strand
CACATTGAAGGGGTGCAGAGGGAAAAGGCAAACGGCACAACTGTCCACGTGGGCATTCACCCCAGTGAGGTGGTTATCACCAGGCTAAAACTAGACAAAGACCACAAAAAGATCCTGGAATGGAAAGCCAAGTCTCACCAAGTAGGAAAGGAGGAGGTCGAATACAGGGAAGAAACGATTGAGAAGATGCAGGCATAAAGTCCTCTTGTGTGCAGCTTTTAATTAAAAACTGCTAAAATGAAACAAAAAAAGTAAAATTCAATCTGCCTTATGATAGAACTATCCTACTTCTGCATATAGAAGCAAAAGAACTGAAATCAGCATATTCCAAAAGGCCTCAGTCCTATTTACTGCAGCACATTCATAGTAGTCAATATACAGAACCAGCTGAGATGATCTAGATGCACAATGGTGGGGAGTGAAATCCTGTCACCGGAAGCAACACGGATGGAACTAAGAATGCCATGTTAACCAAAATAAGCCAGGCACAAAAAGGCAAATGCTGTGTGCTTTCTCTCTCTCTCATATGGAATGGATTTTTTTTTTAAAGTAAAGTTGATCTCAAACTGAGGAGAATATAACAGTGATTACTCAAACCTAAGAAGACGACAATGCTACAGGGAGGCTGGATAATGAACACTAAATACAGTTCACAGGATGATTAGGTTTTAATATTCTGCAGTACAGTAGGGTGACGAAGTTTATAACAATCTATTATATATCTCATGAGCAACTGAAACAGAGGAATTCAAAGAATCTGAACATAAACAATGAGAAAATGAAAATTCTAATTACTATTATTTGATCATTATACATTGTACACATGGATTCTAAAATCACATTGTTCCCCATAAATATGGACAATTATTGTGTGTTAATGGGAAAAGGATAAATCTTTTAATTCCTCTAAAGTTTTTGTGGAACTTCCAATGACAGAAATTCTACAAATTAAATAAGCATCTTAAAGCCAGTAAGAGGCTCACAATTCTATGAGTTACATGAAAATTGTCAAATATAAGCACAGTTCTATCAATACTCTGATGAATTAATAAAAATATCAACATTTTGGTGCACATCAAAAGTATAAAAATAATTACAAAACATTAGCAAAATATCATAAAGGCAAAAAGGCCAAGGTTTAAACCCACCTCTGTCTCTTATTACTTAATAAACAACTAAGTTTCAATTACTTCTTCAGAACGCATAGGGATGTGGTGAGTTTTATATGAAAACCTCACAGTACAGTGACTAAATGTAATCAGTAATGGTATCATTTCCCAGCTTCCAAACTCTGTGGTGCTTTCTGGGCCATTTTCTCAAAACAATAGATTTTTCTTTTGTGGCAGTTATGATATATTTCAGTACAAACATTCCTAGGGGTGTATTCCCCAAACTCATTTTGCTTTGCTCTTTTACTTCTCAACCTCTAAATTCAGTGGCTGAATGGGGCTTATTAGTTATTGTTGAACAGAGTCAAGTCACTAATGGTGAGCTTTTATTGCTAAGTTCTCTATTACAACACAGTTACCCAGAGAAATTCAGTCCTCCTGTTTTTCTGTTCAAAACTGCAACAGCTCAAAAGATATGTTAGGATGAAAGCACAATAAAAAAAAAAAAAAAACAGGCCCTTAAAGACATTTTCAGTGTGCTTGATGTGCTGCCAAGGGCGGTCTGAAAGACAGATTCACTTGGAACAAAGCATTCGTTTTACTTCTAGAATTCTATTAAATTGAATGTTTCATTTGTATCACTTAAAGGGCTCGGTGCTGATGGGAATCACATTAGGAGTACCATCTTCCTCCCCAGAACGCAGCAGAGAGAAGACTTTGGCTCCACTTCCCTTTCCTTTGGTGAACCAGGTCCTGCCTTCACAAATGTCCTCAGAGCGCTCTGTTCATGCTCAGTGAACCCATTTATTTAGGATTTCACCCATAAAATGGACAGAGAGAAACAATCAATAGCACAGAACTTGAACTCTAAAATAATTAGAGTCAGGAACTGGATTTAGCTGAATTTAATACATTCAATGATAATAGCACTGCTGCACCTCAACAACTTTCTTGAGAAGTGCTATGTAGGCTTAGCTTGAGACCCCAAATGAAACCTTTTAAGGGCAGCTCACACCATTCCCAGACACCACTGGTATGTTGAAACAGGGCCATAGCACATGTCATTTGGCATATTCTTCAGCAGGTCATTGAGAACACTTTGTATTTGTTTACTTTCCTTTTAATGATCTGCCCAAGAGCTGAGGATCCTTAGGTGCCCCCACTGTGGAAGCACTGTGAGATGAGTAGTCCGCAAGCGCTAGGACTTGCGCTTGTCAATCTTACCCATATTTGCACAGACCAAAGAAATCCTCTTATTCCACTATGGGTAGTCAGAAATCATTCAGTTTGTAGAATTAACCATCTGAATCTACTTTAAACTTTATAATAGTCATGTACACATTTGAAAGAACTCAAATTCTAATAGAAAAAAATGGAGCCACTCTTGCACCATTGGCCTTCCTCAGCTGGCCCTTTAAAAATATGCCAAAAGCATTCATGAGGTCAATGACAACTTGTCATATGAAAAGTTCAGTGTGATATCCTTACAAAGCTAACAAAAAAGAAAAAAAAAAAAACCCTGTGTCACCAAAAGATACTGTCTGCTTCAGAGAAATGCATTAGGGTCATTTCCAACACTTCACATGGGACAAGGGACTCTGGCACCATCATATACACCTGTAACCTTCAAGTAAGTGGGAATCTGTGCACAGAGAAACAGCAATATTTTATTAGTTCCTTTTATTTCAAGTTCCTTTACCAGAATTTTTCTCTTTTACACTACACTCTGTTCTTTCATTTTAGACATTAAAGTTTGGCTTCTCTCCTGTCAATTTTGGGTCAGCTGGCCACTCTGGAACTTCTTTGTTGACATTACATTATGTGAAATCCTTAAAAGTTGTAAAGATGGTGCCAGATTTCCCAACTGAGCTTTAAAAAAAAAATAGCTGAAGGTGATCAAATTACCCAGGCAAAACGTGGAAAAAAAGACATACAGCTGATTTGGCTTCAAAGGCACTGATTGGAATAAGCAGAGGATTGCATTAAATGGGTGATCGGATTAAGTGGAAATGACTGTGCCTTACACTAAACTTTTTAATTGGATTCTAGAGTCCTGTTACATGAAGTGCACGACCTTCTTTATATTCTGGCACAGTTGCTTCTTAGCCACTGGGTAGCCCTTGGCAGCAGAGAGATCTACTTCATGTTTCATTTTGAGACTTCTGTGGAGCCCAGCAGAGAGAGATGACAAGGAGAATTCCGTACTGTGAGAACTCAAAAACCAAGACAGTTTGCCAGGAAATTAGACGAAGATGAACTTGGACACATAATAGTGTCCCACTAATAAGTGCATTTGTGTTTATTTCTTATAGTTGTTCCCCATAATGTTTGCTTTTCAACAAACAATTATTCCTTCCCAGAAACTTTCTCTTCTGCTTTGAAGATTTCATCCAACACACTATAATTTAGATAGCACCACAAGAGTCAGGGATGGCTTAGACACCAAGTCTACTGTACTGTACATCATTATTTCAAGAAAGAAAGAAGTGTAATCAATAAACCAACAATAAGAATCAAAAAAGTAAATCAAAAAGTTGTAACATGTTGACAAGGGATGGCAAAGCCCTCCATTCTCGTACTAGAGATTGGTGAATAACTTCACATGATCTTATGAAACTAGTTGAAATGAAGCTCAGTCTGGATCTGCCACCACAACATATCTGAATTTTTGCTCTTACTCCTACAATCCCCAGTGATTTTTCCCTCTTCTTTCTCCTGGGTCCTTACCCTGTTCGTTGCCTCTACCATTATTTGGTCCTTCTAAGATTGTGGTTCACAGTGTGAAGAGGGTATCTTCGTGCCACCTCCTTCATTTCTGCCCTTAAGGAAGCCTTTACTTGCTGCCTAACACGATGTCACACATAGCACATATATTTTGTTCATCTATTTCTTATTCATAACTGATTAATAAAATAATTGTCACCATGGTAAATTTCCCCTCATCTCAAGTCAAAGCTCAAAATACTGTCAAGCCTTTCTGTATAAGTGCGAAGGTGGTACTGCTAAGTAATAAAATTTATATCAGACATTTTAATCCTCAGATTTTAATCTTCATTAATTATTATTCTGAAATGCTATAAGATGTTAAATCAAGAAGCAAATTGTATTTCACTGTTCTAGTGCATCATGCAATAATAAAATATACTTATCAAATTATAATTCAGGAACAGCATACTTGGTACATGGATAAACTAAAATAGTAATGTGCCCCTCATATTTATCTGGAACTACTACAACTGTACTGAAAATGTTTTTAGGACAAAAAATACTTTAAAAGCCCAGAGAAATAACTTCTACAAATCAATAATAAATTCAGTGTCTCCCTGATTAAAAAAAAAAAAATAAGAAAGAACGCCAAAAATTCACAAGTTGCTGAGAAATATTTTTAAAAAGAGCACAAAATAATATTAAAACAGAAAAATTACTATGAAACAGAATTTCCCTTAACAAAGTAATAGGAAGTTCATAGTATTTGTTGCAATACATAGTGTTGGCTTCCAACTAGTTGTTCACATGACCAGATATATGCATGCAAAATAGGAAGAAAAAAGAAAAAGAGAAAGAAATATGTAAGAGATTAAGAAGAGAAAAAGGACAAACAGTTGAAAAATGGAGACAGAACAAACAAACCTTCCTAAAATAGCAGGCTCATGAGTCATAAACCATAGAAGTCGAAGATCTCGTCTTTGCTTCCAAAATGGCAGAATTTTTTACATGACAATAAGTCTCAGTGACACAAATCAAAAGTCATTCATATATCCAAGTTCTAAGAGAGTAAACCAGCAATATATATATCAAGAGGCTTATGAATATTTATACTTTAGTTATTTCACTTGTAAGTATAAAAAATATTCCTTAGAAGATAGGAAGTGATGAAAGATAATTACTACACATCCATCTTATAAAAGTTTTATCAGAAAAATTTCTTATATTTGATTGGAAATAATGAAGTAAGGAAACTCAGTGCCAGGCATAGTGACACACACCTATAATACCAGCATTTGAGACACCAAGGCAGGAAGGCTGCCATGGGTTTGAGGACAGCTTGAGCTACATAGTGACTTCAGGACAGCCTGAACTACATAGGAAGACCTTATCTCAAAAGAAGAGAATGAAAGGAAGGAAGGAAGGAAGGAAGGAAGGAAGGAAGGAAGGAAGGAAGGAAGGCAGGAAGGAAGGAAGGAAGGAAGGAAGGGAGGGAGGGAGAGGGGCAGGGAGGAAGGAAGGGAGAAAGAGGAGAAGAAAAAAGGCATTACTAAACTAAAATACTATAATAAAGTAAAAATATCCTGTTTTTATTTTTTCTTTATATTTAATTTTATTTTATTTTGAAGAGTAAAAACAGAAGCAAAAATAAATAGAAAAAAAGAAACAAGGTAACATACAACAATACATATGTTATAGATTTTCAAAACAGGAATATCTAGTGAACAATGATTGCTATATTATTTATTTTTATCATCAAATCTACTGCTCAGGGGTCAGGGAGATAGCTCTGAGGCACAAGTACCTGGCAAGTACACGGTCATGAGTTTGAACCCCTGTCCCTCAAAAAAAAAAAATAATAACCTGTTGCTCAGATTAACAGGTAAAGTTATGCAAGGTTGAACAAATCTAAATATTATACACATTTATAGTTCTATATATACTTTATACTATATATACTATATATACTATATATTATACTATATATTATAAATATGTATGATATTATAATACTAAATATACTATATACAGGGAGAGGCAATGAAACCAAAATGTTAGATGCATTTACCTAGAAAATAAGTTAAAGATGCCTTTCATCTTTTACTAGCTCTATGCATTAGTTGTTTTTCCTTTCTTTCTTTTGGGGAGGACCACTCAGCCCACCCTGGGAGCAGGGCTGCAGCAGCATACAGTGCTGGGGATCAAACTGCAGTCCCTGTGTGTTTACCTAAGCTTGCCTAAGCAGGTGCTTTAGACTGCTGAGCTATCTGGCCAGCCTCATATCTTAATTTTTCTATAAAGGCATGTATGACTTTTATAATCATAAAATATTTTCTTTAGGTAAACACTAATTGAATCAGACTTGAGACACTCTCATCTCATATTAAAATGGATCTCCAATATTTTTCTTTTCTAGGGTTTCTTCTTTATGCATATTTTTAAAAGCAAGTGTTATTAATTTCTTTTCCTGTAGGTTTAACTTCTGACACGCATCATTTACAATTTTTAAACATCCAAATGTCCACATGCTATCTCAGTGCACATAGACTACATTTATTTTCTAGACCATTTTCCATCCTTCCTACCTCAGGTTTATCTCTCCCTGAAGGCTGTAATAGGAACTATATGATTTCCTTTTTTAGAGAATAGGACTTAAAATGAGTGCCATTGTAATTAATAAGAAGAAAACCTTTATGCATTTCTTAAGAGTACTTAAATTCCTGTTCATTAAAAATGGTATATTTATTGTTATTCAGATAAAGTTAATGCTAATTTGAGGGATACATTTCTTGTTCTAAAGGGCTTAATTTTTATGTTCAGAAAGTCCTTCTATAATTTGGGCGCCACAGCATATCCCTACAATGTGAACATCCTGGTAAGCTGAAGCAGGAGGAAGACAAGTTCAAGTGTTGCCTGAAAATCTTTGCCAACCTAGTGAGTTATTTTATTTCTCAAAATAAAACATCGAAGAATGGGATGTACCTCTGTGAATGACTTGGGTTCAATCCCTAGTATCACAAAATAATAACAACAGTAATAATTCTGCATTTATCTGTAAAGGTTTTAAATGTGTTTGTGAATCCTTAATGTATAAGTTCCAAATTCTATCATTCTTGGAGTTCTCCTTATTGTTTTCTTAGGCAGTAGGAAGTTGACCTTTAAAACAGAGGGCAGAAAATAGAATTAAACATAAAATGATCCACCTCTTCTAAAAAACAGACTGTCTCCTCTTCTATAATTTGAATCTCTAATTTGTTTACCTTCCAAAGAGAGCTAAATGAAAGGACAACAATTAATATTAATTAATACCAAGTTGGTCTTGCTTTTTAAATTTTTTCAACCAGGAGAATGCACAATTTTTTTTTCTTACGTATTTAGTAGAAGGTCTACAGGGTCTCACTACACAGATCGGACTCATGGCGATCCTCCTGTTTTCAGCCTCCCAAGTGGCATATGCCACCGGGGGACTGAACCCTGGCCCCTGAGCCTGCCTAAGCAAGCATTTTAGTCCACTGAGCTATCTGGCTGGCCCCTCGTGCATGGGCTTTATCTGGCTCCCTTTTCATCTTCTGTTTCTTCTCTCCTTCCCACCTTGCGCCCATCGCTCCCACCAGTCACTTCACAGTCATGTATTAAGGTGACACTTCACAAAAATTCCTTTGCTTTAGAACTCTCTTGATGCCTGAGATAGAGAAGCCATGCAGGAGCCGGGCACCTCACACCTTATGTTTGGCTGAGGCTCTGCTCTCACAGGAACTGCTTTCTCACCAAGCTCTGATCCTCAGCAAAACTGATTCCTACATCTTAAAAGTATCCTCTGGCAGAATAGGTTGAAGGAACGTACCCATTATTTTCAGCTCCACACAAACTCTAAGAACAGGAAAAAAAAAAAAAAAATACCTGTAAGCAAAATGAAATAATCTCCCCTTCACACCAGGAGATTTAGATTCCATTCCAAAGGTCAAGGTATCCCCAAGTCCCTCTGCAGGGCTCCTCATGGGGTGTCCCTGCCAAGCCTCCCCTTGTGGGGATACAGGAAGTGCTGCCCTTTTCTGCACAACACAAAAGCACAAGTGCTTCTGTGTGCTCCTGAAATGCAGGATTTCAGACCCTGATCTTTGGAGGGGAAGACCCAAGAAGGATGATGCCACGACACAGTGTTGTCAAGTGCACAGATCTTCATTTGTTTAGCTTAAATATTTTAAAATATCTCCTATAACATTTATTCTTGATTAAGCCTCTTCTAGATAGTTAATCATTAATGGTTTCTGTACAGGTACTCTGCAAACAGTTCAATCATGTGCCTGACACATTAAATCTCAGAGACATGTTCTTTAATTGGATTCATTTATTTCTAATCTCTTTAAGCCCTTTCTACCATAATGCTTGACTAAATATACATTAAAAATCTATTATTTAAATGACTAAATAAATTTGAGATGTATTTTATGAATAAAAAGTCACAATTCAACAAATTGTATTACCAGAATCACTGTTATCATATGTATTAGTTCAACTATGATTTAAATTTCTCTGGTAAATAAGTTGTGTTTAAACAAAATGAGTTCTATATAGCTGCTAGAGATTTTGTGTCCCCCATGGAAATATGCCAAAGTTTCATGGTGAAATAGTGGGAATAAAAGACTTTTGTACTGCTATACACAATATGTAATCTGAAAAGACCCCATCCCCAAAGTTAGGACAGACAGCTTCTGCTTATCATGATTTTTACAACTTGAGAAGTTTCCCCAGCCCCACAAAAGATGTTTTAATAGTGGTTTAGTGGCTAAGGTTTAAAACCTTTTTATTTCTTTGGTTTGGGATAGTTGGTCCACAAAAAAACAATAGCACATGGTTCACTTCTTATCTTTCCTTGGTTCCATGTACTGGCCCCATTTCTGAAAACAGTTCCCAAATTCTGGTATGCATCAGAAACACCTAAGCGGTTCATCAAAACACAGCACTCCACCTCTCATGTACACCTTAGGGTGGAGCCTAACCATTTGCTGGGGTTTCGTTTTGGTTTGGTTTAGATTTTGCTTGTTGTTTCCCCTAGTACTTGGGGTTGAACCTGAGGCTTCTGTACTGAGCTGTATCCAAGCCTTTTCTTTGAGATAGAGTCTGGCTAAGTCCTCAGATTACCTAGGCTGGCCTTAGGCTTATAGCTCTCCTACATTAGCCTCCTAGCGTCCTGGGATTGCTGAGGTGGACAGCCACACCACAAGTTCTCTCACTGTTCTAATCCTGCCAGGCAGGGAGACCATGTTTTGAGAACTACAAGCATTACTATCTGTGCTAAGAAAACTAAAAGACTCACGCACAAGGGGACCACAGATATGGGGAAACCACTAAAAGTGAGGGGAATATTTCAAGGGCAAAATGCAAGCTTCACAATTTCTGGAAAACGTAGCCTTATGCACAGCTTTCACAGAACTATGCCCTGTCACCCCTGCCTGCTTGCTTCCTCTTGACCTTCTATTCCTGAAGATTGCACTCTAAAACATTTCTTACAATCCTTCTTATACCAGCAGAAATCAAGTTGATTCTAATGGCAGAAATTTGTTTACAATGAAAGTCCTATTGAGTCAAATGAGAGGACACACAAACAGAAGACAGATTACATTGTGAAGCACCACAGAAATCGTTCAATATTTTATTTTGGTTTTCAATTAGCCTTCAGAATAAAACAAAACAAGACACGCCTCGCACTTCGCTGTTTCCTTGACTATTGCAGTCAGAGGGTTGAAACTGACGCCCACTCTGCCCTCGCTCGCCTCCGGGAGCTTTGTCTTTCCAGCATTTCTGGGCTGTAACTCTGCAGGCTCCATGGCCCAAACACAGCGCAACAAATGCTTCCCTTTGCCAGAATGCTAGTAAGATTTCCACAGTGAAAAGAAATTCTGTGACTGCCAACACCTTTAGTCTCCTAATGACTTAGAAAAGCCAAAATGAAGAATTGTGCTGAAGTTCCAGGAAACAGCAGCTCTCACCTGCCACACGGTTAGACAGTAATATTAACTAAGGGGCCTTTGTTGAAAGAGGTCCATCTGCAGCGTGCTTACCTCCAGCCACCAGAATGCATTACACTCATGGTAGACTCCAGAGAAAAATGAATGCATCAAGAGGAGCAATAAACCACAAGAATGCTCAAAACCAGAGATTCTACTTCTGTAATGGTTTTCAGTAGGAGAAGATAGATGACAATCAGAACCTTCCAGGATTGCACTGCCAGAGAACATTGCTATTCTTGGCAAGATGTAAAACATAGCAAGGGACAGGAGCTGAACAGTCCAAGCACAGAGAGAATCCTGCCTTCATGGGTACCATTATGATATCCAATTCAATATAACGAGGCCATTTCCAAGATCTGGCCAGCAGCCCATCTTAGCATGGCTTTACTGATGTGAGCATAACAAATTCTGTTTGAACAAGAAATCCCTTGGGAAAAAAGGAAAAAGAAAAAAGATCAGTCCACAGACTTTCTCCATTTAACAATCAATCAAAAGAAAAACATCCTTCTGGGACAGGTGGCAGCAGCTCCTATTTGAAAATATTAGATATCCTAAATCAGTAATATTCTATGGGACACACTTATCAATTACTGTTCTATGAAAACACCATTACTGTTGATGCTCGCATTGGTAAGGGGAGGTAGGTGGCATGGCGCCTGGTGAGAATAAGGCACGGCTGACAGTGGCCCCAGTGCACAGAAACTGGGGGGGTCAGGGTGCTTCGTGAAAATCCTACAGTGAACAAGGGAGCAAACTCTGCATAAGCTTCAGCAAAACATATGTGAGGCGTTATCAATTACTTCATAAATATCAGATGGAATAATATGAAATTGCCAGTTGGGACCATTTTCACATATTAGAAATACGTGAAATTTGCAGATTTGAAATACAACAAATCTAATTTCATTAATAAATCTAAAACATAAATCTAATTTCACATAGTAGGAATATAGGAAACTTCTTATAGGCCATCCTAAAAGACTGTTACCATTTTCAGAAGCACATCACAGAGGCTGTGAGGGCCCTGGACCTCGCCCACTCCCAAGCTGCACTGCACTAATGAACCACCGGTCTTGCTCAGGCCCGCAGCGAAGCTGCAGCCACCTGTGTGTGAGTCCTCCCCGCCGCCATCCTGCTGAGCACGGGCCGCCTGCTCTGCTCCCACAGCCCAAGGCCCGCAGTCGTTTTCCAGTCAGTCCCAGACAGAGCAGCAAAGTCTGGAAATTATCCCTTGTGAAGAAAATACAATAATACCACAAACACCTAAAATAGCCAGCGATATTTTAAATATACAGTAAATGTGCTATGACCATTTGAATGTGCAGTGATTCCTCAAGTTAAAATTTCAACGAGATTCATAATCCTATCAGATGGCAATCTCGGTGATAGCGAGACCAAATAAATAAATAAATAAATAAATCCTGATATCACTCCAACAGGAAAAAAGGACAACGCCTCCTGGCCTCCTGGAGGTCACAAGACACTCAAGGACAGATCTGGCCAACACCCTTATGAGAGTCAAGGCCAGAATCCCTAGTGTGCAGCTCAAAACTTCCATGCACGCTATGACCTTCTTTGCCACACACACCCACTGCAGGAAGACCAGCTCCTTCTCCCACTTGTGCACACAACAGAAACTGAACATGAGATCTGTACTCCAGGTCAAAAGAATTTCCCATCCTGCTAATTGTGGACAGAAGCATTTCCATCAGCGCAGGTGTATCAGTCCTTAGCATGTCTGTGGGGAAATCAAGCTAGGACACTGCTGCGATTCTGCATTTTTCCCACACTATAATTCATTTCAATGTCCCTGGAACTTGTCACAATACCTACTGTCCCATAGTACTGCTCATTAAATCTTGTATGCAGGCTCATAGTCCTAGCAGTCCTGAGAGCACCAACCATGTGCATCAGAATGACTGTCACTTTTTTGTCCTTGGGCAAATCCCTGCCTTCCAAAGATTCGTGTGTTTCCTCCTTCAGTCCAAAGACCCACACATACTTATTTTGTGCTTAATGAAAGGCTAAACATTATTATATTAAATTCCAGGCAAGCACTTATTCTACTGAGCTATCTTCCCAGGCCTTAAATTTCACTAAAAATGACCCTAGCAATTGACCATTGTTCAGAGTTTCTTTGGGCTAGGCACAGTATCCAAAACCTTAAATATTATCCCACTTAATGTTTACAATTGCTATATGAGGTAGAATGTATTATTTATTACCTAAATTTTATAGATAAAAAAGAAGTACTGAAGGTGATAAATTGGCCCACAGTCACTGAACTAGTGAGTACCACCAGTGATTAATAGTCAATAGCCTCCAACAATAAAAATATTAAATCAAAAAATAGTAAAATTAAAAAAATAATAAAAAAATAGTCAATAGCCTCCAATAATGTGCTGTATTGTATGATAATGTAGAATGATACCTCATTTTATAAGACATCCTTTAAATACTTTGCAAAGCATTCATTTCTATGTTTTTCGGGGCTTAAGACATACAAGTAAGAAGCCTAAGGGTTACACTGCATCCTATTCTAAGTAGCAGAATTATAATTGCAATTTGCCCCTGGCCCAGCAAATCTGGAGCAAATTGTATGGGAACTTTTATTTTCCAGTCCTCCAATTGTCCTACTATATACTTTACATTGTCTTTCTGAAAATAATTTTTTAAGAGCCATCCAAATAGCTCAGTGGATTAAAGTGCCTGCAAGTCGGTGCAAGGGCCAGGGATTGGATACTCAGCCCTGCCATGCCAGGCCTGCCACCCGCCTCCTGCCCCCATCATGCTGAGAAGGCAATTGAGACTGGATGTGGTAGCACCACCTATAATCCCAGGTCTTGGGAGGCTGTAAACAGATGGATTGCTGTAAGTCTGAGCTAGTAGTGAGACCCTTAACACCCTGTAGACCCTTCCTTAAAAATATAAAATAATAATAATAATGATAACAATTTTTAAAATACAACTACTACACAAATGATAGTTCTACAAGTGCATTTCCATAGGGTTTACATTCAATTTAAAATTCTGATTTCCTGAAGAGCTTCACAAACTCTGAAATACATACACTAAACAGATCACTAGAGTCAGCAGAACATAGTGAAAGTACAGCTGTAGTAAGAGACAAGAGCTTTGGGACAAGTAATTTTCATTCCTGATGAGCATACTCTGTTTCAATGAAACAGTTCAGACTAAGGAAAGGAAATCTGGCTTAGGAGAGTAGTGAGGCCACCATAGTTTTCATCTAACTTTACAAATGAGATTGTATTATAAGAAATATACTGGAAAAAGAACCAAGTGACACTCCCTGACTTGGTTCCTTTGAATTCTGTCCCCTCAGCAAGTATGCAATATCATTTTAACCTATACCAAGTGGCTTCTTAAATATTTCAGTGGGGCTCTTCTACATTGCCAACTAAGCTGCAAACTGATTGAGAGGCACAGAGATTTCTGGCTCAGTTACTCACACAATTAGTCATTGCCATTTGCCATATTTTGTGAAACAGTGGTGATAGAGCCCTGCCCAGTTCATGCAGAATAATGAGGGGTATAAAAAGTCTCTCCCAAGGGTTCACTAGATAGCTCAGTGGTCTAAAGCATCTGCTTAAGCAGAGTCCAGCGGCCAGAGTTTGATCCTCAGCGTGCCGTGCTGGCCCCGCCCCTGGGATACGCTGAGACTGATTGAAACTGGACGTGGTGGTGCACACCTGTAACCCCAGTGTTTGGGAAGCTGAAAACAGAAGGATCACTATGAATCTGATGTACATGGTGAGAGCCTGTAGACACTGTACTAAATACATAAAAACAAGTCTCCACCAAACATCATCTGAGAGGCTAGTTTTTCATGTTTTAAGCATTTTAAATTATAGTTACTAACATTAATAGAGTAAAACATAACAACACTTAACTTTCTATCTAAGTTAGAGGCTTGGTAAAAGCTTACTTTCCTGGAAACTTCTGTTCTCCTTTGAAAAGTAACCATGAGAAGCACTTCTCAGCATCTCTGGCACAAAGGAAGTGCTTGGCAAATCCGGGCTGACCCCTTTCCAAAGGAACCTTGAGTGCCCTTTTAGAGTGCATGCTGGCAAGAGCAAAAACACAGGACTGACTGAGCCACAAATCCACAAAGAAAGAACACAGTGCAGGGTTTTGTGTGCTGAGGGGCAAGGAAAGGAGGAGAAAATAAATACTGCCTTCATGGACCTGGGGATTCAGCAAACCAAGAGAAAGGGGAGACTATTGTTTTGCAATTAACATCATTACAGATGTTATCTATGGGGCAAGAGCTAACAACAATTAGTGTATTTTGAACATCTTTCTGCCAAATGTGAACAGGTTCTTTCTCCTTTCTCTCTATGCATTCCTCCATAAATCTATAAATGAGGGGTGCAAACATCCCCATTTTTACAAATACAAAAACAGAGGGTCTGGCCCAAGGGGAAGGCTCAGCAGCATTAGCACCTGCCTGGCAAGCACAAGGTTCTGAGTTCAAACCCTGGTACCAAAAGGAAAAAGAAAAAGGAGGAAGAGGAGAAAGAGGAGCTAGAGCAGGAGGAGGAGAAGGAGGAGGAGAAAGAAGAGGAGGAGGAGCTAAGGCAGGAGGGGGAGGAGGAAGGAGGAAGAGGAGGAGGAGGAGAAGGAGAAGAAGGAGGGGGAGGAGGAGGAAGAAGCAGAGGGTGTGAATCTCACTGAGTCTCACTACAGTGTCACTTCCTGGAGTAAAGTTTATGGATGGCGAACAGCTGGCACAAGCTCTGAAGACTCCCCTGTCAGTGCCCTGCAAAAGTAAGTTCCCTCCCATGGCCTGAGCTCTGCCATGGCCATGCACAGCGCCTCTACCCTGCCAGCTCCCTGGGCCTTGGGATGGCTGAGGCAGAGCAAGGAGAGCTGAGGTGCAGAAACACTCCTTCAGGCAAGGCACGAGGTCCAGTCTGTCCACTGGCAGGTCTAAGGTGCTACACATTGCAACTAAACACCAACCAATCTTTGCATAACCGCTCAAGCACAATAGCATTTAGTGTTTTATCCTGACTGGCTCAGCTGGGAAGATGTCTCAAGCCGATCAAAACAGAGAACAGTGAGGTGGGTCACTGGGTAAGGGCAAAGCAGTAGCTCAGTAAGTTATTAAAATATTCACATCCTCACTACACACACACACACACACACACACACACAGGAAAACCTTGTGTCCGACCTAATAGTATTCCTCAAATAAGTACATTAAGTCAGCAGGCAAAAACATATTTTTCTGAAGTTCATGTGAAACCTTCCTCTGATTTTCCCATCCATTCCAAGTGACACACAGCAGCCTCTGTTTGCAAGTGCAGCACCTGACTCCAAGATCAGAACCTTTTCCTCTCAACAAAGGAACGTCAGAGGGCAGTAGCCAGGCTGGTCACGTAGCACACACCAAGTGGCCATCATGCAGATATGGCAGGGAGGTTCTGTGAGCCAGTGCCCTGCAGGTCGGAGCAGAGGCCCAAGAGGGCCAGCAGGGAGGAAGCAGCCAGGCAGTAGCTGTGCCCAGGGCTCACAGGATGGTACTTCAGCCTAGAGAATGACTTTCCATCTTTTCCATTCACCCCCAAGAGTAGAAAACAGCCAACACATGCACATACCCCAACACACACACACCCCAGTGTGGACACCCATACTGTCTAGGAAATACTGCACTGCTGCAAGAAATAGTTTTTATGAAATCTGATTAAAAGGATGAGTTGGGTTACCAATCTACTGATATTTAGTTTAGCACTTTTTTTTAATGTATTCTGTACAAGGTCCCACTACACAGCTTAGACTCATAATGATCCTCCTGTTTTTAGCCTCTCCAGCCCTGGGATTGCAGGCATGTGTTACCATGCCCAGTCTTAGTGGCTAGCTCAGTGCACCCAGGAACAGGGCCGCAGTGGCACCTGGTGCTAGTTTACCATGTTTAACACGAATGCAAAATGTTAAATCTGTTTGAAAGAATGAAATCATTAGTAATAGCACTAATGTTATCTGTGTAATCTAGAGGAAAGCAATGCTGTAAAAACTCAATCATTTGCAGACACATTATTTTTCCAACAAAATTTACAATGTCCTTCATGAAATTTAAGAAGGCCCTAGAGGGTGAACTATTCTTAACTGAATGCCATTGAGAAGACAGCACTGCTGAATTTTAGTCAGTGAAATGTCAGTCTCTGCACACTCTGGTGCAACAACCACAGAGAGCTTTTGAGCCCAGCATCATGAGTTCGCATCAAAGCCCATCTAGAAGTGCAATGCCTGAACTCTGGGGTCCTGGCACACCCTAATCCTCCCTCTTCCCCTACCTTCCTCCTCACCAAACATGCCAAACCCCGTTCGCATATGCAAAAGGCAGCAGGATGCTGCGGTTGGTACAGCAGCCTTTAATGCTGACTTTAAGAGGGAAAGGGCATCAGGACAGGGCAATCAGGAACAGTATGATGAGATGTCTGGTTCCCTATTATAAAACAGGACAACCATAATTCATGACAGTGTAATGTATATTTCAAAACTTCTAGAAGATTTTGAACTGTCTCATCACAAAGAAAAGATGGCAGAGGTGAGGGACATGCTAATTACCCAGACTCCATCATTCCACGGGACAGGCACGGCTCAAGGCAGCATGCTGTGCCCAGAGAGACGTGTGCTTATGTTTCAGTTATAAAAGCAAAACACTTGCAGGGCTCTGTCACTTGCTCCACATGACTGAGCCTTGGTTTCCTCACCCAGAAAAATGGAAAGTGTGAACTTTGACTCAACCACTACCAGGAGCTCTCAGGAAGCAAATCATATAACTATGCATCTTTGGCTCATGCACTCTGAAACAAATATGCATTCAGTGTTTGTTTTAAAATTCACTGGGCATGGTGGCTCACGCCTGTAATCCCAGCACTCGGGAGGCTGAGGCAGGAGGATCGGTGCGAGTTCGAGACCAGCCTGGGCCACAAAAGTGAGCTCAAGGCCAGCCTGAACTGCATAGCAAGACCCTGTCTCAAAAAGACAAAAATAAATAAATAAATAAATAAATAAATAAATAAATAAATAAATAAAATATACAGTTGGGGGGGGCAGGGAGATAGCTCCATGGCACAAGTGTCTGCCTGGCAAGTGTAAGGTCATGAGTTCAAACCCCAGTCCTGAAAAAAAAATCCAGATAGATAGATAGATAGATAGAGATACATAGTTTATAGTTTGGGCCAACCAGATAGCTCAAAGGACTAAGGCACTTCTGAGGCAGAGTGCAGCAGTCGTGCTGGTCCCACCCCCAGGGCACACTGGGAAGACAATGGAGACTGGGCGTGGTGGCACACACCTGTAATCCCAGGACTTGAGAGGATGAAAGTAGGAGAATCACTGAGTCTGATCTATATAGTATGACCCTGTAGACCCTGTCCTAAACACATAAAAAATAAAATCGTTTGTAAGTTTATATAAGGTGAATCCACAAACAAATACATGTCTTATTAAAAATTATAATAAAAAGTATAGAAGGATGAGATTAAAAAGAAAACTGGGATTACATAAAGTCAAAAGATTCTGAATCCCTCTGTTCTTCTTTTCAACAAGGTGTTTGGTAATTAAAAATTATTGTTGCCGGGCGTGGTAGCGCACGCCTGTAATCCCAGCACTTGGGAGGCTGAGGCAGGGGATCGATATGAGTTCGAGACTAGCCTGGGCTACAAAAGTGAGTTCAAAGCCAGCCTGAACTGCATAGTGAGACCCTGTCTCAAAAAGACAAAAAAAAAAAATATATATATATATATATTGTAACCCAAATGTATCTTCAGTTTATTGCTATAATCATTAAACTACACAAAAGATCATTTAGCAAGGACAACTGGAACTTAGATGCTCAATATAATCATAATGAAGATTTAACCCAATTAAGGATTGAATCAAATGTATGATTTTACATTAGTAATGATTATTTTGAATTACCAAAAAGACTAAATCAATACATCTAGTGCTCCATGAGTGTGAGACATAGGAAACAATTATATTTGCTGTGGCCTGGTAACTAAAATATGTTTCAAGCTGGGCGTAGTGGCTCATGCCTGTAATCCAAGCACTTGGGAGGCTGAGGCAGGAGGATCAGTGTGAGTTCGAGACCAGCCTGGGCTACAAGAGTGAGCTCAAGGCAAGCCTGAGCTGCATAGTGAGACCCTGTCTCAAAAAGGCAAAAATAAAATAAAATAAAATAAAATAAAATAAAATAAAAGATGTTTCATTTGACATCATGTGTAATATTAAAGAATGATTTCACTAGCCAGGAAAGCAAAATTTGCTTTGATAACTATGCATATTATTGGCCATGCCTTATAAAAGGTGTTCTAAAATTTACTGGTAATGACAATATCATGCATCTTTAAATAAACTTTTACAAATCTAAATTTGGACATAACTTTGCGTCATTAATGTATTTGAAAGAACAAGCTATATGGACTTACTTCCTTGCTTTCTGGTTCTTATAAGGACATGTAGCTTTACATTCACAGAATATATAAACATTAAAACCTTTTTAAGTGTGAAAATTACAATTGTTCTCACTCTGATTACTGTAAGAAAGTACAATGCCCAGACAAAAACAAAAAATATTGGACTCATAACAGTTGCAGTGTAGGGATGGTTTTGTTTCGTCATGAGAGAGCTGCACCTCCTTTGGCTTTTGCCCTAACTTGTCCGCAAATGTCGAGGGGATATTTAGTAGACAGGGAGTGCCATATACACGACGAATGTGAGTAGTCTCTATTTGTTCTGCTTTTAGTAGCACAGAAATAGAAATTTTAACACAGCAAACTACCTCCTCCTAAGTGCCCCATAAATCACTCTAAAATGCCATGTAGTATTTTCTGCCAAATCAGTATTCAATCAGAAACTCATGAAATGACCACAGAGGCCCTCATTACCAATCTAAAATAATGGAAAATATTAAATCTAGCCAATTCCACAATTGCCAGATCACACACTAAATTTCATCTGTCTGTTCTACCAAAAACAATATTAGTATGACATTAACTTATATTTCTCATTAGACATCCAAGCTATGTACTACAGAAAGGCCCTCACGAGATGTCATCTCAATCCACCTCATGGAATTTATTCACTAATAAGCACTTGATAATATTAGTAGGAGATTGTTTTTAATGGCATCAGTGCACTAGCTCTTATCTGTATTTTATAAGTTTCCATATATAATAATTTGGAACACTATAAATATGCCATCATAAATGTTATAGAGGCTAAATAGAAGAATATTATGCAAGGATTAAGTATTATGATATATATAGCTAACTTTAAAGTTACTTAATGGGGTAAATTACTCTTAAAAACAGACACATAAGGGTTGGTGAGATAGCTCAGCAGTCTAAAGCACCTGCTTAGGCAAGCTTAAGCAACCACAGGGACCACGGTTCAATCTCTGTCGCCATATGCTGTGCCAGTCCCACCCACAGGGCAGGCTGAGCCGACCATAATATACATAAAGTATTTAAAAAATTTAAAGAAACTGCACACATAAAATAGAGGCATACAGCTGGGAATATAGTTCAGTGGCATAGTGCTTGCCTGGCAAATGTGAGGTACTGAGTTCAATTACTAGTACGAAAAAAGAAAAAGAGAGACATAAAAAAATAAGGCACAATGTTAACATTTGTTGAATTTGTTATGCATGAGAGGTATTCCTTATATTACACTTTCAATTTTTACATTTAAAAAGTTTAAAGCTTTAACATCTCTAAATTTCACTGGGGAGGGCCTGGAGGGATGGCTCAGTGGTCTAAAGCGCCTGCTTGGGAAAGCTTGGGTGGCTTCAGGGACCACAGTTCTATCCCCGGCACCACATGCTGCACCAGCCCTGCCCTCAGAGCGGGCTGAGCCGGCCATAAAAATGAGTGAATAAACAAATAAAGGTTCTGAAACAAGAAAAAAATAAATAAATAAAATTTTTAAAAATTCTAAAAATATAAAATAAAATAAAAAATGAATTTCACTGGGGAAATGGTTCAGGGGCATAAGTGTCTGCCTGGCAAGTACACAGACAGTCCTGAGTTCAATCCCTGGTACAAAATAAATAAACAAATAAATTAGTTTAAACTTCAATCTTAACACTTCATTGGTTTAGAAGTGGAAGAATGTTTCTTATTTTTTAAATACACACAAAAAAATTTAAAAATTAAGTACACACAGTCTGAAAACATAAAAAGAACCAATATTCTTCACTTCCTAGATTATTACTTTCCAAATTTATTGAGTGGTGGATATTTTCAATTTTTTTCAGAATAGGTACTTATATTTTCCATCCAAATTTATCACTAATCAGTTCTCCCAATTAAACTCAGGGATACTATAAATTCAGGAAAATTACTAGGGGGCTTTTGGACGGAACTGCCATCTTCCAGGTAGGTTTTCCACGTGTCTCTGGCTTATTGTGTTCTACAGACCCAAATTACAACTTTGTGTCTGCTGTAATTTGCCAAAACAACTAACACAAAAGGCAAGAGAAGGGGAACCCAGAATATGTTCTCCAGGCCTTTTGGAAAACATGGGGTTCCTTTGACCACATACATTTGAATCTACAAAAAGGGTGATGGTGCAGACCTCAAGAGAATGGGCACTATGCAAAGAGGAATGCCTCACAAATGTTACCATGGCAAAACGGGAAGAGTCTACAATGTTACCCACCATGCTGTTGGCATTGTTATAAACAAGCAAGTTAAGGGCAAGATACTTGCCAAGAGAATTAATGTATATTAAACACTCAAAAACTTGTGATAGCTTCCTGAAACATGTAAAGGAAAATGATCAGAAAAAAGAAAGAAGCAAAAGAGAAAGGCACCTGGGTTCAACTGAAGCGCCAGCCTGCCCCTCCCAGAGCAGTGCACTTTGTGAGGACCAATGGGAAGGAACCTGAATTGTTGGGACCTAGTCCCTATGAATTCATGGTATAAACTGGGGTTGTTGCTCTGCCATTCACCACCTAATGGGCAGCTTAAGTGTTCTAGGTCCTATATAATTGTCCTGGGTTGTAAGGGTGATTTTCTTAGTGGAAGAGGTATGTGGTGCCTTCTTACTTCAGAAATATCTTCAGAAGATTTTCACTGTAGCTAGTAATTCTGTCTGGTCTTCACTCTTCAGTGTTTTTCTTGCTGAAAGGTGTTGCTGAGGTATTGTGCAGGTGTGTACCCAAATAGTCAAATATTTATAAAATATTTATGTTGGCTTGAAAATCCTGCAAATCACCATGGGGAAAGATGTATCCACATAAATGGAAGTCACTTCAGAAGTGAATGTAAGTCCATTTCAGTTAAACAAATTGTTTAAAGTGGAAAAAAAGAAGAAGAAGAAAATTATTGGAGATGGGGGGAGCTGGGGAGATAGCTTGGCTGTCCTAGTGCCTGCCTGGCAAGTGCAAGGACCCAGATTTGATTCTCAGGTACCCTGTGCAGTGCCCAAACCGGAACCACTGAAACCAGGAGTGGTAGTGCACTCCTATAATCCCAGTACTAGGGAGGCTGAGACAGGAGGAAAACTATGAATATGAGCTACATAGTGAGGCCCTGTATGAAAGAAAGAGAGAGAGAGAGAGAGAGAGAGAGAGAAGAAGAAGAAGAAGAAGAAGAAGAAGAAGAAGAAGAAGAAGAAGAAAAAGAAGAAGAAGAAGAAGAAGAAGAAGAAGAAAGAAAGAAAGAAAGAAAGAAAGAAAGAAAGAAAGAAAGAAAGAAAGAAAGAAAGAAAGAAAGAAAGAAAAGAAAAGAAAAGAACTTACTCAGGTCCTTAAACAGTATACTTTTCTTTTACTTTTGTCCACACTCTTCCTGTTATTAGTCACTATCTCCACTCACATACTCTCCTCAGCATAGGATCAGAAACTATCATATTTAATGCTTCAAAGCCTGTGGACACTTAAAATGTATAAGACAAGTATTTTCATGAATAAGAGAAAGTCATCAAAATGTGTGCTTTCCCAAAAATCATGAACTATCATGAGTTTACCTATCATGAACTACGTTTTTGTTTGGTTTTGCTTAATGGGGGGTGGGGTACATTATTGAAGCACTACCAATTAAAAAACTGAAGGAAAACCTTTAAATGTAATCAGTGTTTTCTCATCCTTCTTTGTGGATTTTAAAAATATTCAGTGATCATACAAAGCAGCAAAAAGCACCAGGGTATTTGTGTTCTTTTTTTTTTTTCTTTAATGTATTTAGTACAGAGTCTACAGGGTCTCACTACACAGATCCAGCTCATAGTTTTCAGCCTCCCAAGCACTGGGATTACAGGCATGTGCCACCACATCCAGTCTCAACAGTCATCTCAGCGTGTCCAGAGGCAGGGCTGGCATGGGGTTCCTGAGCTTTGCCTAAGCAGGTGCTTCAATCCACTGAGCTGTCTGACCAGCCCTACACCAAGGTATTTCTTATTTGCCTCTAAAATCACCCAGTTTTCCTCTATACAACTGTTGGCAATTGCTTACTGAAACTATATATATATATATATATATATATATATATACATATATATATATATATATGGTTATTTGCATTAGATATTTGATTTTTCTAAGTATAGTTTAACTCCAACAACAAATTTACTATTAGAACAACAAAATGAGCTTCTTACAAATGTAACTTTCACCAAAACATCACACTCTCGTTTGATCTCTTTATTTAAAATTGGCTCTCCTCTTATGACTTCAAAATGTATAGCATTAATATGTTTGAATTTGGAAAGCATTTAGCAAGTTACGTGATCTGGGACACTGCAATGTTAAGTACATTGTTTGAAGTGTTGCACTTGCAAAGAATTCACTTATTCTCTGGCTTTCTGGAAAAGTAGTGCTAAAACAATTGTATGCGGTGGCTCACTACCGTACAGAATCAATACCCATCTATTTAATTTGCTAAGACAATGTAAATTAGTAACTTCCAGCCAGATGTGCAATATACACATCAAACAAACTGCAACCTGTTCATTATGAAAACCCTGTCAACACACACGGGGCCACTTGATGATATTTCATCTAAAGCTGTTTCCACATTTGCAGCTATAAAAATTGTTCTAAGAATTTTTATACAAGGAATTGGAGCAGAGACCCATAAAAGGATAATCAATTTCATCTTTGCACCTTGTGTGCTTGTGTACAGAGGATTCTATGTGTTTATTTCTGTTTTCATTCAATGCTACAAAATGTTCAGAAAAAAATGTTTATGATGCTGCTTTTCTTTCTATAAATCGTTTATCCCCATTACATCTTTTTAAATCTGATAGGAAGTTTATTCTCTGATTCTGCAGCTCTGAAAAAGTGTATAAAGATGGACGCAGTCAACATAAGAAAAAAAGAACACTTAACCAATGGGGAAAAAAATTAATATTTCAAAATGACTCCAAACATAAATTAAGCTTACTCTTTGGGCGGTCTGACTTGCATTCAGATCATTTATAGGGGTCTGTGAGATGCTCTACCCTGCTGTCTGATAAAGAATGATTGCTTATCACAGTTACTCGCCAGCAAACAGTGCCTGTGTGATGCTTGTGACTTCTCAGACACACAAGGCCCCCTCTTAAAGAACATCCGTTTCCTTTCCGTGGTGAGGAGACATAATTTTTCACGCTTTAATAGTTCTGCTTCACAGAGTGACTAACTTAATAAGTTATGCTTTGTCTTTTTCTTATGTTGATTTTAGCAATATGAAAACTGAATCCCTAAAATAGATTTTCATGGTACCCAAAATACCAGCATGCTCTCTGTTCTATGTGAAAACACACAACCTTCTTGCTATTACAAAAACATAATCATTTTTATCTGTGGCATTGTTTACCAAAATGGGAGTTGTTAAAGAATTCTTAAGGTGCTATTGATCTTAAATACTAGATTCTCACCTAACCAAATTCATTTTCCAAGTCTATTTGCATTAAATTTTCTTATTAAACAGGGCAGAGTAAACAGTCTTATTGGAGAGCATATTTCCAACTAGTATAGTTTTAATTTGGAAATTTAATGTGAAATGGAATCAATTCTCATCCTCCATGTACGATCTGATTACAAAGAGCATCCCTGAACTAATATCCTAATGTCAAGACAGTGTTTCTTCTAAGAAATAACTAATCCTTGGGGTCGCCTAACTTAAAATTAAAAAAAAAAAAAAATCAGCTCTTCTAGCTAAAGAATTCATCAAAGCTTCAAGCCTAAGTGACAGGACGTCTACAGCCTGTGCACAACGTGCTGTCCTCGAGGTCGCCACAGGCCACGTGACTAGGCTGTGGAACCAGGGCCACTGCCACCTCAAAAGAGAGGGTTTGGGGAGCAGGGGTCCCCTGTACTCTTGCAGCCTGAAGCGCTAGCCCGGCACCCTGGCCTTCCCGGGTTGAAACTGGGTCGTCCGGATCACTTAAGGCCCTCCAGCTCCCTGGTTCAGGGAGAGAACCTCAGAGGCCTCGCCGCGACCACAGACTGTTTAAAATTAAGAACTTCCAGCCCCAGAGCTGAAAAAGTGAAACAGATGTCCTGCTTGCTAGCCCTGAATGGTTCCGTCCTCCCGATCCTCTCCTCTATCCTTTATTCTTTCGGCCTGATTAAATTTTATTTAATGCAGAATTCTCTTGAAAGGGTGAGAGAGAGAAAAAAAAGCCAATCTGGGCTGCAGCGAGAAAGCTCCTAAATCCTTCCCTAGAAAATAACGAAGAAGCCATCTTCACCAAGAGGAGACTCTGGCGCCGCTCACCTCCTCCTCCTCCTTTTCCTCCCGCCACACTGGGTCTCGGTGGACCGCATTCCCCACCCCACCCCCACCTCAAGCCCCACCCCTGTCCCCATCCCACCCCACCTCACCCCATCCCACCCCGCGCCCGCGGCACTCACGTAAGGACGTAGTTGACGCTGACGATGCAGTGCGGCCTGGATGAGCGGCTGTTGTGCACGATTGTCGCGTAGCTCTGCACCCACACCCAACCGCCGTGCTTCGCCAGAAACCTGTAGTACTTGGTGGTCACCTGGCCCTTCACCAGCACTGAAGGAGGCAGAAACAGAGAGGCGCAATGTAGCCTGACCCCTCCTCCCTGCTGGCTGCACCGCCGCTGGAGGGAACCGCAGCAAAGCCCCACGCAGTGACCATCCTGTAAAATTCCCTCAACCTGAGATCCCTGCTCTGGGACTTGTCTTCAAAATTAGCAAGTGAGGGACACTTTCAGTGGAGGTTTACGCCCAGAATGCTTTGCTAACTATGAAAGAAGTGCTCTGTTCCCAGTCTCCAGAGATTAAGCTCAAAGCAAAGCCCTATAAAAAGAAAGAAGGAAAGGAAAGGAAAGGAAAGGAAAGAAAGAAAGAAAGAAAGAAAGAAAGAAAGAAAGAAAGAAAGAAAGAAAGAAAGAAAGAAAGAAAGAAAGAAAAGTAAAAACCCGAGGTGAGGTTGGGGACAACCCATAATCCTAAATACTCGGGAGGCTGAGGCAGGAAGATCACAAACTTAAAGCTAGCCTACGCAATTTAGCAAAACGGTATTGCACCTCCTTTAAAAAAATTTAAAAGGGCCAGAGGGCGGGACGTGGAGGTGCACACCTGTAATCCGAGGATTTGGGAGAATGAGGCAGAAAGTTCGTTGCGAGTTCGAGCCAGACTTTGAGCTACAAAGTGAGCTCAAGGCTAGCCTGAACTTCACAGTGAGTGAAGTTCTCAAAAAGATAATGACTAACTAGCTAAATATTTTTAAAGGGCTGGAGAGATAGCCCGGTGGTAGAGCTACGCTCCTGCGTTTGACCCGTGTACAGGGGAAAGGGAGAAGAGGTCAGGAGCTTGGAAAGTAGGGAAGCGCATTATTAATACCAGAATAAAACTACTGGGGAAAATTCTCTTAGCAACGCCTCTTGCATCAATGTCAGTGGTCCCCACAGGGTTCAGGTAGGAGCAGCCCCTCTTTAGCCTTGAGGACCACCACTGCCGACCACGAGAGCTTCTGTGTGAACTGCAGCGCTCACCCCGCACGCGCTATGATTGCTCGGTACAGGATGCAGGGCAGGGTGGGGACTTACGCAGGTGATGCGCGCAGCGCAGGTGGAAGGTGTCGCAGCCGTGCACGTGGTGGTACAGGGTCTTCTCGATCAGGTCCTGGGGTTCATAACCCGTGAGCTCCGCCACCCTGAGGAGAGCATTCCCCGCCCTCAGACTGAGTGCTGGGGGCGTTGCCGCCTCCCCGCGGCCTTTCCCGACCAAGGTGCCCGCCCTGAGAAGGACCTGGTCAACAGCCAAATCTGCCGGCCGACCTCAATCACGGAGACCCCTCCCGCTGAGCAGGACAGCCCTGCGTTAGGGGGCTGCGCGCACCTGGAGTCCAGGAAGATGAGTTTCATGTCGAGGCTGGCGCGGAACATGAACATGTTGCTGTGCAGCTTGATCTCGGTGACCGCACTAGGCGGCAGCGAGTGGCCCACGGCCACTAGGCCCACGTTCTGGTAGCAGCCGTCGAAGGGAGACATGTCCAGGCTGTACTGGCGGATCTTCAGGTAGCCGCTGCAGTGAATGACCTGGAAGGGAGTGAGCCGACGCGGAGGTCAGGGGGCCTCGAAAGGATGCATACGGGTTGAAGCAGGTTGGGACCCCAGTGAGTCCGGAACGCGCGGGCGCTGCGCCGCCCTTCTGCTCAATTGTATCAAGAAAGCGCACAGCACACTGACCTCACCTGGGAGCTCCAAACTGACGCAGGTGCCTGAGCCCCACACACAAACCCCCTGGCATCTGATTCAGGTCTCTGCAACCTGCTTGTTCACTATGTTCGATCACAGTCACCTTCGGAGCTGCAACTTCCAGCTAAAGATCAGGTTCTTAGACTTTGAGGATTTAAACTCTGACGTTGCACTAAGTTGGAATCCATCAGCTACCCGTCATTCCAGAGAGGTGGGGTCTACCTCCAAGAGTCTAGGCGGGGTTAGCATTCAGAGCCAGTCTGATTTCCTTTGTTTGTGTAGTCCCGCGCCCGGGGGCCTCAGCGAGCTAGTGGAAGTCCTGGCCCTATGCGCTTTGATGCGTGCATCCCAAGCACTAGGTGTCAGGAGTGCGGGAATCACTAAGCAAAGATTCCTGGTGTGGGACTCTGGGACCACACAGAGCCACCAGGAGGCTGCAGTCTTCCCGCTCATCACGCACCTTGTACCCACCGCAGGTGAGGCCAGCATTCCGCTTTGCCAAAACACACTTCATCCTCAGGAAGAAAGAGCGCTCGATCTCGTACTCTGAGAGAAAAGAAAAACGCTCAAGGTAACAGACAGACACAGGCGTGAGTCCCAACCAAGACTTAGGGGAAAGATGCAAGCTGACTCCCGCAAGCCCTAGCATCGCGGAAAGTACGTGCCTGCCTTACCCTGTACGAAATGAGAGTGGTAAGGCTGGTGTGCCGTGAGCACCGCTGTCATCTCGTCATGGTCTGCTGGGTGAATGTACTCATAGATGCTGTTTCCAGTCAGCTCTACCTGTAAGAAGAGGGCATCGCTGTTTCTGTGCTAGAAGAAAGTCCCAGGAAAAGACAAAAGCTGGAACCAGGGGGTTCTGGAGGCCTATGAAGCCAGCCAACAGCCTGGAATTGGCCCTCAGCTCTAATCCCACCTCTACCACGCTCTAATAACATTTGGCTTGTTATCTAAACCTCAGCTTTCCTATCTGTGAACTAATAATAGTAGTGGTAGCGATAATAACAATAGGAGTAGTAACTCCCTGGCAGTGTAGTAGTGAAAAGATCATGACATAAA
>PVJA010028520.1:14839-27646 GCA_004027025.1 Myocastor coypus | reverse complement strand
AAAAAAAAAAAAAAAAAAAAAAAAAAAAAAAAAAAAAAAGAATTTCAGCAGGAAAGTCATGCAGAGGGGCAAGAATTTTTTGTTACCAACAGGTACTTATTGTACAGAATTTGATCCAGGCTAGGTTTATATCAATGCCATGTGAAACATAGCAGCAGAAATATACTGAATGCTCCAAGATTTTTGCATATATTTTATTATTATTATTATTATTATTATTGTTATTATTATTGTTGTTGTTGTTGTTGTTGTTAGTGGAGCCAGGGAGAGAACTCAGGACCTTGCACTTGCTAGGTAGGCACTTGTGCCCCTGAGCTATCCCCCCAGCCTCTCTGCATATATTTTAGCATCCTGAGAACAGGAAGATGTGATGAGTCTGGAACTTGGATAGACTCAAGTTTACTGGAGACCTACCACTGAGCTGATCCCCAGAGCACTTAAATAGTCATGTTTCCTTTTAGCATGATTTCTCTGTGTATTGAATATTCATGTTCTATGTGTTGTTTTGATTTTCTGTGTTTGTTGTCATAATGGTTGGGAAGAAATGAAAGTTTGCTTTCTAAACTTCCTTCCTTTTTTTTTCTTTTCTTCTTTTTTTTCTTTCGCTTTTGACTCTCTAAAACAGGATCTCTTCATGCTGTTCAGGCTGGCTTTGAGCTCACTTTGTTGCCCAGGCTAGCCTAGAACTCACAATGATCTTCCTGCCTTAGCCTCCCAAGTGCTGGGATTATAGGTCTGTGCCAATACACCTGGCTGTAAATTTTTTATCAATGAACTCTAGCTGGTTTCAAGTGGCTTATATAACTGGTTCCTTTCCTTCCCACAAAATGTAACAAAAACAGGAATGAGGAAACAAAGGAGGCCCTAAAACATCCAGATTGAAGGATGTATGTCAGATACATCAATGAGCCTGGGTGACTGAAATCAACATCTCTCCATTATGATGTCCTCACCACAGTACCTAATACATTATATAATGGAGAGGCCTGTGATTAATGGGGGAAATTATTGATCAGTTGTCAGGACAGTGTTCTTGTAGTCCTTAATATTGTGTAAATGGATGGGAGAAATAAAACATGAGTGAATAGAAAAATCCACAAGTCCATACTGAAGAACAAAAATGATTTAATTATGGATGCTAATATTAGTTTGGATTGAAGTTAAAGCTGAAGGAAACAGTGCTATTTCACCAATTGCCAGAAAAAACAATAAATGGAAAACATTGCATTAAACAATGGCCAGGATGCATGTCAGAGTAACAATATTACCCAGGTAGGGATGACACAAGCTGGTAAGTTTTGAAGGAAAACACTGGGGAATAAGGTGTCTACACATTCTTAAAGTACCTGCCTAGAAACTGCTTCACAATTTTCAAAGGCAGAGT
This sequence comes from Myocastor coypus, assembly GCA_004027025.1. Taxonomy (NCBI): domain Eukaryota; kingdom Metazoa; phylum Chordata; class Mammalia; order Rodentia; family Myocastoridae; genus Myocastor; species Myocastor coypus. The sequence goes on along the minus strand of PVJA010028520.1, from coordinate 26,262 downwards.
GTGTCTACCTCAGGACAGCTCCAGCAGAATCCTCCTTCACTAGGTGTCCAGAGCCTACAGGAAGAAATGAGCGATGGACAGACTGGAAACCACCTGCAGGCAAAAAGCTGCAGGAAGTGTCTCGTACTAGCTACATGTGCTTGCTGCTTAGTGTTCTTGGCTTTATGTTTATACTGAGTTTAAATCTGAAGAAATAGTCATACAGTGACCAAATATATGCCAGGAGCCATAAGATAGGTGATCTGTTCTGTACACACAAGTCAATTTCACCTACAAATGTGAGGACAGAAAAGAAGAGAAATTTGTGTTTCCAAATCGCTAACATGCCATTTTTTCTTGAAAAATAACATCTAGCAAGCAAATAATGAGCCTTGGAAACTAGAGATAACAACTTCCAGCCAGTCAGCTTACCCTTGTCTTTGAAGGCAACTATGGACCAAGAGAACAGTCATAATAGGAAAGGCAGGGACAGGGTAATAGGGTTGGCATCTGCAGTCTCTGCTTTTCAAAGCAGATTCTTTTCCTGCTCAGCCTTATTTGGGGAAAAGAGATATACAGCGGTATCCTGGTTCAAGACCTTAATTCTTTCCACAATTATGATTGCAAATTGCATTGGACAAGAACCAAATCAAATTCAATGGCTAACATCCATATTGACCTTATGGGAAACTTTGATTTCATTCTTGCTCAATTCAGATGGTGGCCACATTCAGAGAAAGAACTGAGTTCATGAACCCAGGTACCACTGTACAAGTATATATAATTAATGTTTTTCAAATCCAAATGTCTCTACTTTGTTGTGTTTATTGTGGTGGCACTTACTGAAGAAAACTGCCAGCTTTCTTGATCATAGGTCTTCACTGTGCATCACCCTGACAATTTCCTTGTGTTACAGATGGGCTGACCACATCAAGAAAACACTGCTACTGCCTGCTGCTTTCACATTGCAGTGGGAGGCAGTGCCCATGGGGCCATACAGTCTTTATCCAGCTGCTGCTGCTCTTGGTCTTATGCCCTGTAGGTTTAAGAAGACCAGAAATGAGATCTGTCCACTGGCTCTGGAAATGTAGGCCTTAGTGTTCATAGGTAGTTCACAAAATCAGAGGGGAGGAACTGGAATTTCTTCAACACAACTAGACTATTGGAGTGAAAACTGTCAAGAGCAGTTAGGAGTTTTGAAATTCAGTGATCGCAACAATCATTTCCAGTGTTTTCTTTAGATTTTAACCTGGGTTGTTATTTTCAATTTTTTTTGATGAAATACAAAAACTATGTTTAATCTTTCAGTTCTCTTCATCAGCAATATCTTGTTTTCCTTCCAGCAATAATTAGAACCTGGAGAGGGAGATAGAAATCAAAGAAGAGTTAAGGGGAATTTTAGCTACATTACAGCACATGGTTCAGCACCCCTGAATCTACAGTCATGGCTACACTGTTGTTCCGTGGACATGAGTCTCCTTGGCTAGAAGCAGGAAAAATTTCCAAGAAATCTGGGAAGTGACATTCTAAGGTGCATCATGATAGAAAAGCAAACAGAATGCCTCAGAGTCAAATGCTGTGTGAAAGGAGAGAGAATAATGACAGCGCAACTTTTTCTCAGGGTCTTTGAAATTCCTCACTCAGGCCAACAGGAAAGCATTTCTAGAGACATTATCAATATCTATACCCCCAAGCCTCCAAAATGGAAGTAAATTCCTTTAGATTTGACTATACTCTTCCCAGTGAGTAATTTTCTTGTTCAAAGTGCTCCTCTGGGGAAGATCATTACTTGATGCTTCATGCCCTTGTTATGAAGTGTATATCAAAGTGTGAAGTGTATATCAAAGTATAAATGCACAAGCATGTCCTAAGATTCAGTTTTAAATATTTGTTATATTTCTTTCAAAGTTTTAAGACAAAAGGGTTTTATTTGCAGAGTTTATTCTTAATGTAAATAATTGACCAAATATAAAACATTGAAATTATAGCATTAATCTCAACACTGCAGTGAAGTTAGCATGATTGAACATATACTGCACATTTTACATTTAAAAAAGATAAACACTGAATTCCAGTGTGCAATAGGATTAGCTACTGCTTTCTTGACAGTTAGTTTCAAGACAGTTACCTTATTTCATTTCAAAAGAGAGAGACTGTACAACTGTGCTTCAAGTAGAGCCTCAGTGCTTAAATCTGTGAAGCTACAATAGTCTTGAGAAAAACATTCTACCTGAACAATTTGAATCCTGAGTCACTGGACCATCTTGTGGCTCATGATGCTACTTTTCAAAAGTAGAAATGAACACCCCTGCTGCTGTTATTCAGTCCTCTTTGCCAATCATGGAAACAGTTTTCCACTTGATCTCAAAAACTGTTTCTTATCTTTATTTCCTAAATGCCCCCATGCCATTTCTCCCAGAGATCACAGAGAGTGACGTAGTTCATGGGAGAGAATCTGTGATTTCTAGGACAATGGCACATTTTTCACAATTTGAAAGACATTTTTCCTATGATGAGAATAGCCATTGGGCTGAGCTTCTCTATGACCATTACCAAGAATATTGTGACAAAAGAAGTGCCAGCAGCAGCATTCAGAGTCCTGATAGCAGACGGAGACAGACAGTCTTAGCAGGGTAACAACCCATGAAAAATGATGGTGCCACAGTACAAAAGTTATATCAACCCCTAAGTGGAATACTTCATTCAGAGGAGCAGCAATAGTAGTAGAAAGAGCTACTAGTTATCAATCCTCATGAGAGTGTTAAAATTATCGTGTCCAGTCAGATATTGTTACCTGTGCTGCTTAATCATGGAGTCCTAGGAATCTGCAAGCTATTTTCCACTTGCGTAAGTGCATATTTCTCTTGGCAGTCTTCTGCTTCAAGACACTGTCAGCATCACAGAGGCCTTTGATTGGAAACCCATAAGTGATGGCAGCTGAGTCTTCTAAGGTATAACCCACCAGCATGGAAGGATTCTTCATTCCAAGACAGGCATCCAAATTCAGCTCTGAAAGTAAATCCACAGCCATCATGACCCATCACTATCTGCAACTTTACTGGGACATACTCTTCCACCCAAAGTACATTGTTAGGATCAGAATATCCAAGAGTGAGAGGAAGTCTAGAGACTCTATGCCTTACTTACTTTTCTATCCCTGCTGAAGCAAAATACCTGACATCCAAAGTTAAAGGATGAAAAGTTTATTAAGCTTGCAGTTTCTCTCTTTATTCCTCTGGCTCCCAGGCAGGGCAACCAGTAGGCAGGCAGCACAGATGAGAAACGCATCATGGGGACAGAAGGTATCAAAGCAACAGGGATAAGAGACTCTTTCATTCCTTCCTAACTTCTTCAGGTTACTTAGGGCAAAAGCCAGTTATACCCTTAATGCTAGGGCCCTTGATGCTCAAGTCCAACATCCTACACTCTAGATCCAGCCACTTCCAAAAAAAGATCCACCTATGTCTCAATGAAAATAATTCATATACATAGTTATAATCAATAATATCAAGCCCAGTTGCTGAGAACACAACTAGGCCTAAACACCAAACTCCTGGTGCTAGAGTCTGATAGTTCAGGCTGTCCTAAAGGCTGCATGAAAAATTATATTGCTCCTGCAGCCAAAAATCCTGGCAATAATCATGGAGAAGGGATATCGCCATTCTCCTTACCTTCTTTACCTTGGAAGGGTTTACACTTGTTATCACAGCTAGAGCACACTGCAAAGCTCCACGTGGTGGAAGAAAGGCTCAGCCTCGCTTTGCAGTCACCAGAGTCAAATCAGTGACCCAGCTGTATTCCCAGACAAGAGATTCTCCAGAGGTGTGATGCCAACACCACCTGGGAAGCTTGTAGTTCTGAGAATTGGGTGCTGAATTCTCTATTCCACAGCCCTTGTGGACAGGTTTCCTTGCTCTTAGCTGAAAAGAGAAAAAGATTCATTTGAGAAATCACAACACTCCATATGTAATGTCTTTCACAACACCCATTACTAATATCTCTGCATGTTATTGACAGCACCTGGTGACCCAGGCACTGAGACGGACATAAAGCATATAAAGACGATGTCATCATCCCTGGGGATGACTAGATATAGGTGTCTAGAAAGCAATGTCCTCAAAAGATACTCACCCACCTGAACAATATGGCTTTAAATTAACAAAGAAATTAATGTCTGTAATTCCACCATTACTAACCGAAGTTCGTTCTCATAAAAAGAAGGTTGTATCGTGTACGCAGTACATGGAAGAGAAGGTGTTTTTGATCTCTATGGGGTCTGGACAGCTCTCCCAAATTAAAATTACTTACATTCTCTAAGGGAAATAGGCGGAAAATCCTAGTAAGTGAGGCGTTTTAAGAGCCTCGTGACAGTCCACGTCAGGCTCAGAAGAAGACATAGTAACCAAGGCCTCGTGCACATTGCTGTGAGCTCTTCTGTCACCTCCTACACATCCTCATGCTGTCTATTTTCTTTTGAATGCTGTCTTTCTAGATGCCAGACCCTCTCAGTGAGTCTGAATTCTTACCCTCATTGGTGCCTCCCCTGATTCTGCAAACTCCAGACCATATGTGGTCTCCACCAACTAGGTGCTTTGTCTTTTTATTTCCTTTTTATCCTTTTGTTTTAAGTGAGTGGAGGAGTCACTGTGTGTGCCCACCCATAAGGATCTCAAACACCAAGGCTCAACCTAGCCTCTAATCTCAGATTCCTGTTTAGCTTTGATTATAAGGTGTCATTGTCCCCAGTCCCACCAGTCTTCTTATCCCAAGTCTTCTTAGTGTGCAAACACAATTATTCCTGAAAGCTTGCTCTACACTGACCTTCAGTGACTAACCGCTCACCACATGATTCTAATCCTGATTTTTTAAAGAATTTTTAAAAATTTTATTTATTTATTTATTTTCTTGTTTCAGAACCTTTGTTTGTTTATTCACTCATTTTTATGGCCGGCTCAGCCTGCCCAGAGGGCAGGACTGGCGCAGTGTGTGGTGCCGGGGATCGAACCGTGGTCCCTGAAGCTGCCCAAGCTTTCCCAAGCAGGCGCTTTAGACCACTGAGCCATCCTGCGGGGCCCCTCTAGTCCTGATTTTTGACCCTGTGCACTTATCTGACATTATTGCCAACCACTCCCTTAAAACAAATACTTCCACGTTTAAGAATGGCCTCTCACTAATCCCAGGCAAGCTTTCAATGTCCTCCCCATCTAGGTCCTGTCTACAGTGATACTGTGGGCTTGGTGTTTCCTCCACGGTTCCTCAAAAGCAAGTTTATTCTGTATCCAATGGGACTTTGTGACAGATCCTATAGTGCTCAAGGGTGAATTGTATTAAAAGGAGTCACCAATAACAGAAAAAACAGTGACAGAGACAGAAGCATCGAAAGGCATCATGGATGGAGGAATCTCTCCAAGGACCCCTGTTGCATCTTGTACATTCTTTTCAAATCTGTGAGATGAGATCATTCTCAACCTGACATCCTAGCACAGAAAAATCTGGGGTCAGAATATACATGATCTCCACCATGGCTGGTATCTGGGAATCTTATTTTCAGTGTCTTATTTAGGCCCAGGATGTAACTAAACTCAACTGCTGCCTTTTTCTAGGACCCATTCAATGATTTGGAGTTGGATGCCTTTGTTCTATGTCCTATCAGTCTGCAGCTTTAACAAGGTCTGTTTACTAAGCTGTGTCCAGACTTCCAGCCCTCTTTCATCTAATTCTTATTGAAAACACTGAAGATTCAAACAAGTCCCAAGGGAGTCTTGTTCTCCAGTGTACACATTCCATTTGACTTGCTATACATTCAGATTGAAGGGATTTTCCAAGCAGCTGTCTTCAGGAAATTGCCTATGTTCGATACAGACTCCTAGTTCCTGCTGCTTCTAGAAAAGAAATCCATACAGCATGGCCCATCCAGGCCATTTTTAATTCAGTTATGCACTTGCAGACACATGCATGTGAAAGCACACATGCATGTGCACACATGCACACACACACATACAAGCACAGAATTTCTCCATATATCCCTGTCCAGTCTCAAACTCCAAGCTCTCCTCCTACATCAGCCATCTGAGTACTGGAATTAAAGGCATGTGTGACCACATTGGATCCACAATTGATGAAGTCATAGCCTGGGTGGAAGATGGAAAACTAGGACACTTCATTTGGAAGGAAAGCAACATCTTAGGAGGCAGAGGATGTGAGTGGGGAGTCAAACAATCAAATAGGCCTTCGAAATTATCGTTCCAATAGGCTAGGCTATGTGGATGTCCAGCAAGACTGGAGGAAATAGGGATGAAGTCAAGTCCCAGGAGTATGATAGAGACTACAAAATGACCACCCTGTATACTTGGCTTTGAGCCAGCTGTGGACAGGCAGTAGGGGTGGCAATGAGAGTTCAAGCTCCCCCTGCATCCTCACTCACTAACCCACAGACCTTCACAGTGTGCACTATGCTCAGATTCCCACACAAGTAGAAGAACCACAGTGCAGCTCCACATATATCTCACTCTGTACATGGAATGAACCAGAACAGCTTTTCTGTGCCTCCTGCAGATACTGCTCTCTCTTGAGACCAAGGAGCTGAGCACATAGGTCCTTGACAGTGTAGCCGTACTTATCTGAACGGTGATGTAAGTACTCAATGGAGCCATGCAGAGTAGAGTGGTCTTCAGGTTTCTGTGATGGAAAGCCCGCAATGCTTGTATATTCATCTGGTTTAGGTTCATCAGGATGACAGGAAGGAAGCAGACACTTTTCATCTAGTGAATCTGGCCCAAGTTCATTTTCTTCCTCCACACATAGACTGAGGAGAGAAGGTAGAACAAGTGATAATTGGGATGGATCAGAACCCACAGCTCCCCACCGGGATTTCATCAAAGTTTAAGGGTGAAGTCTAGCATGGAGAAGAGGCTGTGGGAAATTATACACAGCTACACTGCACATTGATTTTTTGCCTTAGAGAGACTCACTGAATGACTGACACAGACCCAGAAAGATCAACCACTTCCAAGGGAACAGGGTAGTCAGCAAGGTGATGAGGAAGATCACTAAACTGTGCTTGGAAGGTAGGGTGATGAGAGGGGGCAGCCAACAAGAACCGCACCAGGCATAGATATTGTACACAGTGTTGAGTGTTTGCACAAACACAGCATGGGCTACTGCACTGTAGGCACCGAGAGACTTGCGTCTTCCACCACTTTTTCTAATCAGGTGTGGGGGTACATAGCCTATAATCCCAGCAGGCAAGATGCTGAACCAGGAGGATGCTTTCAAATTTTAAGGCCAGCATTAGATAGAAGGAACATTCAAGACCAGTTTAGAAAGTCCAAAGTGAATTCTGCACACCATCAAGATTATTTTTGTACCAGAAATTGAACTCAGGACCTTGTGCTTGCCAGGCAGGCACTGTGCTGCTGAGCTATCATCCCAAACCCATGGCCAGTGTAAACTACATAGTGAGTTCTAATTTACTTATTTATAATTTTATTACTTTTAATAGGAAATAACAATGTGACAGTTTTAAAACATTAGCAGGCAGCCACAACAATTAATACAATGCAAATTGTTGTCTTCATAGTAGTTGTTCAGAGTACAAGATGTAGACATAACAACTTCCCTAAACACTATTGGTGCAAATATTTCTTCTCATTGAGCTAAGAGAAAGTAGTTGTATGCATAGTCCAATATTCCGTAATAGTAGTGGGTTATCAGCAGAACAGGCAATGTTGGAAGCTGTTGACTTGAGCCTTTTACAGCTCAGTGTACTTATTTGGCTTTACTTTTTAATGCCTCATGGTTAAACTTTTCTGCTAGATGGTTAAGGCCAAGATAAAGCAAGACCTATGTAACAAAATATGTAACTTTGTATCTGACAAGGTCAGTCATCTCCTCAGGATTTACCTTGAAACCATGTACTGAATTTTGTAGATCTTTTGTCAGTGTCAGCCATCTGGATGAGTCACAACCATTGCTTGTACAGTTTGCTTTCTGTGAATGCCTGTGAGAATGTTTTCTCTCTAGATGATTCTCCTTAGGCACAGTGTACATTGTTAATTCCATTCCTCTGTGGCCCCATAATCTTCTTGAACAGAAAATTTGGGACACCACTGAGTTATAGGATGTTACAGTAAAGGTTCTCTTATGTCCTCAGTCCTCACTGATCTTGAAGGGCTAGGGTCAAAATATGGGTTATCCTGTAACCCTTCTTTTTCTCTAATTTTTTGATCTGTGAGCTTAAGTTGTTAACCCTGCTGAAGAGAAGCTTAATGATACTATTACTCTATAACATAAGTACTTGAGTTTAACATCACTGTCTTTATGAATATCAAATGTCTTAGACTTACTGTGGAACCAGTATTTTCCATCAATCATTGATATTCTAATAAAACCCTATAGAATGTGATTTTTAAAAAAAAGTCGCACATTTTTACACAGAAATTTAGAAATCTAACCAGCTACAAAACTGTAGCAGGTCAATCCTATGGCATTTTGCAGTACCAGGGATTGAACTCAGGACCCTGCGTTTGCCAGGTAAGTGCTTGCTCTACTAAGCTATCTTCCCAGGCCCTTGAGCTCTAATTTAAACAAACACACACACACACACACACACACACACACACACACATTTTTCTTTCAATATTGTGACATGACATTATTTTTTTAGGGGCTAATTGGGTTCCTTCTTCTTTTTCTGTTATGGCACATGTGTCATAACGTCACTCTAACAATACAGAAACAAAGTGTGCACCTTATCCTGACTTTACACTTTAACAGAAAAAAGGTTTTCTTTGAGGGCAGGAATTCCAAAAACTTCCCTGTTCTTGTTGATCAGACTCATACTGCCTTTAGCCTGCAGGAAAAGTTAAGGATTGCTAATGTGCCACGACCTATGGAAGACTGAATAGTATCACTGTATGATGCCTTTGAACCCATGTCTTGAATGTTACATCATCCAATTGATTTCACACTTTCTTAGGAGACCTTGATCATTCACTCTTACCTGGAATCCAGGGTCATTTGATCATCCTTATCCTCATCATCTAGATTATCTGCAACCAAATTCAAAGCATCTAATTCAGACGTTTGGTAGTGCATTTCCCCATTGGAGAACAGTGAACTGTCTTGGTGCAGAGACAAGCATTACATGTGTATGAAGTCAGAAAGGTGTTATGATTGTCCTCAAAATGTGTTCTCCTGCTGTAGTATGAACCAGGACGCCAAAGTTCCCAAGCCCGTGGATTTTCTTAGAAGGAGGTCTGAGATTTCATTGGCAAACAGAAAAGTCTTGTTATTATTTCCATGAAGAGACAGTAGAAAAGTCAGCCACACTGGGACCTCTCCAGCTGTATCTCCATCAGCTCATAGAGCTAGGGGATGGGGCTAAAGGCTCCACAGTCCTTCACCCCTGCTTTCCCATACACTTACCTCTTTTACTAGGGATGGAAGAAACAACTCTGCCATACAACTCTCCAGGATCTGAGCACTTTTTAAGTTCTTCCAGTGAGCTTTTATCATTTAATTAAACGAAACTACCTGTGCTACCTGCTGAGTGTTCTACCTTCATGAACATTTCACCACTTCATCCTACCACATGAAGGCCATAAATGAAAATCTCAGAATGACTTCATCCTCGTGAAACCACCCTGATGAACCTCCTGGTTCGATTGCTGCAACTATCATGGCACACATACTAGGAGCATTGTAGAGATGAGAAGAAAATCTGGTAAACATCCTTCACCCCACAATTCACAGCAGATACAGTATGAGGATACCTAGAAGACTTCTTCATGGAACAGTCTGTTACAGAGCTAGCGTGGCTCTCTGGGCAATACCCAACTACCTGAGAAGACACTAGATGGATATTACCTGAACTGTGCCACAGAGTTTACCAGAAAAGAAGACAACAGTTGAACTAGTTTGGCCTTTCTCCAGTGTGTTTCTCCTATATCCTGATATCAACAGGTCCTTCTTGCCACTACTCCAAAAAAAAAAGGTGCATAGGAAGAGAACAGACGTACAGAACACATGTAATGTGTAAAAGCAGGACACCTTGTGGTGGGCCAGGGTTAACAAGACTCTGTGGCCCCCTTATCTGGCCTAAGTCTCTGGGCAAGGCACTTGGCCAGCTTGCTCCCCTTGGCAAGTGTGTCTCTGTGACTCTGCATCTGGTGTCCATGTTGGTTATCTTCAGCGAGGAGACTGCTGAGATCTTGATGGAGCATGGAGGCAGCAAGTCTCCCTTCCTCCAACTTGTGCCTTAATTTAGTCAATTCTTGGGCCTGAACTTCAATTAGAAACTGGAAATTGCTGAGTCAAAATGAAGAGGAAATTATATATATATATATATATATATATATATATATATATATATAGTGCATGATAACAGGTCAATAGGCCACTAAGAAAGGCTTCTATGAGCATGTAGTGCTAAAGTATTCTAAACATAAATCTAACCCATTGTTGGCAATAGTGAACTGGTGTTTTGAATGTCAAATAGATAAGGCAGCCCCCAGAGATCTGAACATAACCGGAGTTCTTATGCTTTGTCTTTAAAAGCTGTCACACACACACATGCACACACACACACACGCATGCACGCACGCATGTGCACACACACACACACACACACACACACACACACACACATGGTCTAATTATCTTCCTCTGTTAAATTACCAACAATCACCTCAGAGCAAGCAGGTAATGCAAATATGACTCCCATCTGCTTTTTTCCATACACAAGAGGACAGGAGTGAATGAGAACAATAAGTAGTCTCCTGAGGTTTACTCAGACCAACTCCACAAATCCCTAAGAAAAATATGGAAACTTCCAAAGAGGACTCTGGCCTATTGGATTGGGGGAATGAAAGTACTAATGACAGAAGTTTATGTTTTCCTTCTCATCATTAATCCGAGTACTTTACTCTTGGAGCTTCATTGCCATTGTGTATCTTACCCATCCAGACCATTCATTTTAGGAAAAAGTTCTTTTCCTTCTTTTTCCTCATTTTCTTTTTCATTTTTTCCTGCATGGTAATTAAGAGACAATAAGAAACTAAGTAGTACTGGACCACCCAGACCTACAGGTAGATGGTGACATAAGTACTTAAGTATGCATTTAGGATATATTGCGAGAAGTAAACTAACTAGTAAACTGATTAAGGATTTGTTTGAAAGAATTTATGTTGTCATTATGATTATGATTGTCATTATGATTGTTCAGAAAAGTTAACTTTGCTATAGGCATCACTATAGCATGGTATAGAGAATTAAAATATTATTTATTCCCCCAGGTGATAAGATACAAATATAACTTCCCTCTGGACTCAATCTGTGACCATTCACCTGCCATAAGCCTGGACCAGGTACAGAATCTGTCCCTCATGTCTCTGCCACGCCAATTTCCTTCTTTAAGAAGAGGCCATAAAATGCTGATCTAAACC
>PVJA010028520.1:0-14739 GCA_004027025.1 Myocastor coypus | reverse complement strand
ACACTAATAAATTTCCCCATAGAAGTCATGATAACTATTATGCAGGCCATTGTTACCATTGGAGACATTAAGATATAGAAATTTGATGAAAACCCAGCCACATATATAGAACTGATAGCACCAGCAAAAGATTCCTGAACCTCTCCATACTTGCCAACCCTATTTCTTTCCAACAACAACAACAACAACAACAAAAACCTTTCCTTTAACACTGCCTCCATGCTACAGCATCTGTCTTTTCTTTTTTTTTTTTTTTTTTTCTTTTTTGAGACAGGGTCTCGCTATGCAGTTGAGGCTGGTCCTGCACTCACTTTTGTAGCCCAGGCTGGTCTCGAACTCACACCAATCCTCCTGCCTCAGCCTCCCAAGTGCTGGGATTACAGGCGTGAGCCACCACGCCCGGCAACATCTGTCTTTTCTATTGCAACAGTTCTGACATCTTTACTGCTCAAATGAGATGTGAAGAACTTCATTTGGGAAATTGTAAATTCTCGAATGTGGAGTGATCTGAGACCTGGACATCTGTCTGTCTGTCTGTCTGTCTGTCTGTCTATATAGATCTAGATGTCTATATCTGGTAAATAATGCTCACATTCCATGTGGGGAGTTGGCACAGAACACACTACATCTGCATTCCTAAGCTCATCCCCCACTTTGCCCCTTCTCCCTTGTCATGTCTTCATCCTCATCACTATTTGGCATATAGTTGCGGGACACATGCTTACATTCCTGTGTGTAGTTGATACTTATATGTGAAACATCTGTCACTCTCTTTAAAATGAAGTAGAGGTATAACCTTCAAAGAAAAAAATTTCACCACAGTTTCTTGATTCCCATACTCTTTTAGAAATACCTAGCTCCCTACTTCATTTCCTTTCATTTGAATGTGTGTCCTCCTCACCTGCCCTGAGCTTCAGGGTAAGATCCTTAGCCATCTTGCACCCCTGAGCCAGATGTTGTATGTAGCCCTGAGCACAGTATTCTTTGCGGTCATCTTGGGTCAGTAGAAACTCCAGATGCTGCGCAAGGGACAAAGAAGCATCTCTCCCTTCACAAAGCTGCTTTCGTAAGTGGGTCAGCTTCTTGGCATGATGGTGAAGTATACCAAAATAATTCCTAAGACAGAGAGAAAGTAAACAAAGATAGCGGAAATGGTGTGAAGTTAATCATGAGGACTCTGAGAAAGATTTCTATGAATATATCCAAAGAGAACCTTTAAAAGTGAAGGTTGCATATGCAGGGTGAAGATTGCATACATTCTTTTTTTGGATAGTTCCATGAAAAAGGAGATGATTTCCTGAAACACTTTGTACCTAATACTCACCTAGTCTTGAATTTTTCTTTATCTCTCTATATTTCTAGCTAAGTGAAAATTAAGAAGGACATGAAACCAACCCGCAAATACCAAGCACACAATCCTTTTTGACTTTGATCACAAAGTAAGCAAATGTCATATATATGACAAATTTGAAAATCATGAACATGCACAGTTCTTCTGAATTGTTTAAGTCATTTAAGACACTAGTAAGAAGTAACACTGCATATCAGAAAATAAAACAAAATGAGCCACTTTAAGATTTTGACAACTTCTTCACCTTTTGGATAAGATAAAGAGTAATGCATACTTTGAAGTGCCTTGATTAGATGGCATAGATTCACTATACTCAATAGATCGTGTATCCCAGAGATCTGCCCATGAGATCTTCGTAAGACTTTAGTTACCATTATAAGTTGGAGGGTTCTTAGAGTTACCTGGAGACCTTTGGCTGTGTGCCTTCATCTTTGCAATGATGGGTATTTTCTGTAAATAAAGTTAGAAGGGACCAGTCACATTACATGATCTTGAATCTGCCATTCAACTCTCAGAAAAAACTGTTGGTATATATTCAGTTCTCTTTATCAGGGAGGACTCACGGGCCACATCAGGAGATGATGAGACTTCATGTGCATCTGAAAGCACAGCCACGGCACAGCAAGGATTCTGGTCATTGGGTAAGTCATACTCATGCCTGCGTATTTTAGGGCCTTCACCCAATGAGTCTGGCAGGATTGCTGTTACTTTGTCCTTGTCTATTCCCTCTGTGCTCAACCTGGTGGGATAAAGATTGAACACAAAATTCCTCAGTGGTCCTGACAGAAGCATAAGTGAGTAGTCATGCAATAGCAGCAACACGACCTTCAGTGGAGAGACATTTGTCTTCCTACGTGCAGAATATAGTTCACCTGCCTTGGCAGAGGGAGATAGGCAGAGAAGGTTGGTGCACTGACTAGAAAGTGAATTGATGGGGAAGGAATCATAAGGCTTCCTGTATCACCCGACCATGATCAAGTGACACAGCTAAAATCAAACAAGTTGCCATATATTTTCTTTAAAATGTGTTGAGTTTTCATAGGGCAAAATGTTCAAAGCTCCTAGGATATTGCAGCATCCAAGATATCTCGTGTATTCTCAACAATTACCGTATGTGTTGTGACAAGGTAGGAGGCTTTTACCCATTGTGTTAACGGGTATGAAAACTCTTCCAGCTAGCTAAGGTGCCCCATACAGAACCAGACGTACACCTTATCCCCAACTGATGAATCAACAGAGGAGAGCATTCTGTATGTTCAATATTGGTGAGCTTATTGGTTTTAATTAGGTACACAGATGTGAATGTGAAGGAGAATGGGCATCTTATGCAAATAGGTGCTTCTTCACTAGTTAAAGGTATGTAATCACACCAGAAGTGTTGTTTCCTCTGCTAACACAATATGTGGTTACATCTGACCTTTTGTTTTGACCAGTAGTATATTGGACACACATTACTCAACCTATTGCAGAACCTCACTTATTATTACCTGAGGGCCAGAGCTTACCATTCTTTCTCATTGTCTTCATTGTTCTGGTTTTCTGCAATAGAATTCAGAAATAGTCATTCATCCATCGAGTACATGAATATTACCTGTTAGAAATATAATTGCTCCCTGAGCAGAAAACCAAGCTATCTGTGGAGAAACTGTTCCATGAGCATAAGGACTCAATTTTTCTGAGTGAACCAGGTGAGAAGTCTATTGAAAACAGTACTGTAAACCAATAATATGACTAGGGCCCAGTGATAATGCAGAATAGTGTAGAATAGTGCCCACAAATTGGAAAGAAGATTATTGGGACAATCAAAAGCCTTTTTTTTTGTGTGTCTGTAGGGTCTCACGAGGGAAGCCTTTTGAGAGGGCATAATCCTGGCCATAGGCTCACTAAATCTAGGGTCTAAAACATGGGACTCTTTGCTGATTTCTCTACTTATATACCTACTCACACTTAACAACACTGTAATGTCATAAACAATGAATAAGACTAAAGGAAATAAGACATAGATGTTAAACAGTTGAACTCTCACAAGATACCAAAACATTAGAGCATAAAAAAAAAAGTCAAGGGGATTTTAGTCTGTGGCAAGCCTATACATTGCAACATACACAAAGTGTGGCTTAAACCCATCCAGAAAAGCAAAAAAAATTCCTTCAGTGTTAGATTCATTTCCATTCATTTCATCCATTTAATCGTGTGTGAATTTCAAGAAAAACATTAGAAGATTTTCCAATTCAAAAAGGATAGATATTGAAGAAAGACTAAGCAGGGATTAGTGAGCATACCAAGAACTGAAGCACAGCATGACTAATATGCTAAGAGATCAGAAAAGACAAACAATGGCTGGAGGAGAGAGACAGAGAGAGAGAGAGATAGAGAGAGAGAGAGAGAGAGAGAGAGAGAGAGAGAGACAGACAGACAGACAGACAGACAGAGAAATGAGAAAATGTTCAGAAACCATCAGAGTGATATAGAAAGCCTAGATGGGTCCAACATACACTAGACAAAGCTATTAAATCAATTAAGAACCTTGAAGAAATAACAACAGATTATTCCACTTATAAGATACAAAGAGAAAAGAAAAGGAAAAATAACGGTTCGTATTCTTGGACATTTATACGGCACCCATCCAGCTGTGGCAGGCTCCAAGTTTAATCTCCTGCACTGTAAAAGTGAAAGAAAAAGAAAAACTAGAAAAGGACAAAATATCTGAAAAAACTGCACAAGTATAAAATCTTCATTTATGCAGATAAAAATATGAAAAATAAAGAGAAAAAGGAATAGTAGATACTCATCATAGGTCCTCAACCCTGCAGAATTGTTTATCATGCATTTTCCTTGAAATCATAGAGAGTTTTCCTCACTACCCTCCAGACTTCTTGATTAATTTGCCCTATCCCGAACTTTCTTTGTATTTTCAGATGTTAACAACAGAGAGGTTAGACTGAGGGGAAGTATAGGAACTTTTTCAAAGGAAAAAAAAAAAAAAAAAAAAACCTTTGGTACTCCTTAAGGCACAGCATCCTGTACAAACAGAGGAGGTAGTGAGTGTCAGAGTGCAGCTTCTGAGTCCTGGCCTTCTGCAAATCACAGAGGCAGGCAAGGGACTCATAGGTCCAGGTCCTTGGGGGATATCTGTGGACCACACAGCCCCAGATTAAGAAGATCACCAGCTTCCTAAAAAACTGGATTTCTGTGCTTCTAACCCTGCTGGAGAACTTGACTGAACCTAAAGTGAGCTTGTTATGACTGCCAGCCGAGAAAAATTCTTACCCATATAGAAAGATGAGGAAAAACGGCATAGAGATATCTTGGTTCTTTTTTGTTTGTTGCTGCTGGAACAAAATGCCCAACACCAAAAATTAAGGAAGGAAATGTTTATTTAGCTTATAGTTAGTGGAGGTGTCAGTCCATGGTTTGCTAACTCTAAGACAAAGTGGAAAACAGCAAAGAGCCAAGGACGGGAGAGCAGCTGTGGCAGAGAGCAAGCCCCTCTCCATTCCTTACATTTGTATACAGATTATTTGCCCCAGAGTGGTTGAGTACTCACACCCATAATCTCACCTTTGGATCCTAAATTAATCACAATCTATAGAGGCCACCCCATAACTGAATGAAGCTTTGAGGGAACACCAAGACCCAAATTACAGCAAGAAACAATGGAGGAGACCTTGGAGATCCTTACGCTCTTTGCAGTAACTGACTCACTTGCCACATTCAGATGGTAGGGAGCTACATCTTCCTCTGTCATAGATGCTGAACCTGGGCCAGGCTGGTGGGAATCACACAAGCCCTGGCTTTGGAAAACAGCCAACAATTTCTTGTTCATTTTGTCCTGCTGCACATTATACTCATCCTTGTGTTTTTGGAGATCACTGTATTAAGAACACAAAATGAACAATAAAAAATATTTAACAACACAACTTCTTCTCTGCATCAGAAAGGAACACTGAATGGGAGGCCACAACAAAAAAACAACCATTGCTTCAAAGAGAAGGAACATGGTCACATCTGAGTGCAACAGAGTATGACTGTAATGGGAGCCAGAGCAGGATGGAATGGGCAAGAGAGCAGCGAGGGCTCCATGCACTGGGGTAAGGACTTGCAGATGAGAGGGAGACTCCATACTCTTGAAAGGATGCAGGTGAGGAGGAGCACAGGGAGAAGTTTCCACGTGCTACAGTGCCATTGCATGTGCTCCCACATTATTTGTACAGAGGGATCTTATTAAGGGTTTCTCAGGCATTGTTGACTTCAACAGATCATGGGAGCCACAGACCTGATGATATAATTTAATATCATTACCTATTCAGTCCAGTTACCTTTCATGCTAAGGATCCCCAGTCAACAAAGCAAAGCTTAACTTGAAGAAAGAGGCTGTGCATCTCCTCCCAGTGACCTCCCACAGGAAAGTTTGAGCCTTCAACATGAGTATAGGCAAACCTGAGATTCATTCACACTGGGCCACAAGGACTCTAGGTCAATGTACATGATAAGAAAAAGTGTACAAACCCAAAGAAGCATCAAGCAAACAGACACCATTCATAGCTGCTAGAAAGAAAGAAACACTAATATGCAGCAGTGTCTGCTATTCCTGGGACCTGAGATCTCCAGGAGTCACCATTGCCTTCACAGCCTATGTTGTTCAGATTCACCTGAGCACCGAGGGCTCTGTCTCCTCGTGTTCATTCCCAGCTTCCCGAGGATCTGCAAAAATACACAGACACAAATCATTACAACAGAAACTCAGCTGATCTTCTGTACAGACTGAGCCAAGTTAGACACAGATACAGGTAATATTGGTCTGAAGACAGGACACTGAGGGCAATATCATAGGAATTCTGCTGCTTCCTACCAAAAATATTAGATGGCTTGCTTTGCTCAGCACCTGGACCATTGTCCCCAACATGTTCAGTTAATATCACTGTGTGATTTGTACTAAGCCTAACAATTAGATAAAATGATTCACTGCTTTATAGAAGTATGTACTGAATACTATTTATAGAGTAGAGATAATTCACTGAGAATAAGCTGACATATGAGTCACTAAAGCCTCAAAAGAAAAAAAAGGAACTCTCGATATTTTAGTGCATTCATTGCATTCAACAGCTGAAAATACCAGGACTCACTATGTATACTGGTGTACACCTATAATGTCAGTACTCAGGAAGTGGAGACAGGAGAATAGCTGTGAGTTCCAGGCTAGCCTTCCTGCCCTAGAGATTGCAAAGCGGTCTCAAATATATTATGAGATCCTGTCTCAAAATTAATTTTAAAAAGGAAGAGAAAATAAACTGAAAGTGTCAAGGCTGACAGTATCCCTTAAGGATTAACGTCTTACACAGTTGCTGGGGCAATAGCTAGCAGGCTAAGCACCTGCCTGACAAATGCAAGGACCTGAGTTCAATCCCCATACTGTATACTGCACCAGGCCTAAAACACTGGATGTGCCATCCTAGCTCCAAAACAAGGCAAGGTGGTACGTGCCTGAAATCCAAGAAAGAAAGAAAAAAAGAAAGAAGAAAATAAATAGAAAAGAAAGAAAGAAAAGAAAAGGAAAGACAGGCATAGTCAAGGAGTGTTTAAAGGGCTTGGGATTTTGCTTAGTGACATCACCACCAGCCTGACCAAGTGCAAGGTCCTGAGTAGAATTCCCCATACATATAAAATAAGAAAAAAACCCAATTGTTTAAATTCTACTATGAGATGATACCTTAGAAGAGATAAAATAACTTAGAAGAAAAAGAGTTGGCAGCATGGATGTGAGGAACTCTGATATAATATCTCCAATGATAAAACAAATAGAAAAAAACATGTTGTACCAGTCACTGTTATTGAAAGCACACAATTCATGGTCAACTATGTGCAAGTCCTATGCAGGGTCAATCAGGGTCCCCTTCCTACAGGGTGAGCTCATGGAAGTCTGATAGCTCAGACACTACAGTTTGAAAAGGCCACAGTCCCTCAGCCTGCTTTATGTTCAATATCCTAAATTTTATTTTGGATAAAAAGAAATAAGCTTTGGTGAAGGCAATTCACTTCATAAAGGAGGACTCACAGGTTTCACCCAGAGAAAAGAAGAATTCATGGTCATCTGTAAGGTCACCATAAGGCTCCTGGGTCTTAGACAGGTTGCAGTCATGGGAGGAAGGCTTAGGGTCTACATGCAATGATCCCTGAAGGACTGATTTAACATTATCCTCATTTGCACCCTCAGGGTTCATCCTGGTGGCATAAAGAATACAGACAGTTAAACCAAGAAAGATTCACTCTATAGTCCCACAGGCACAGAGGGTCAGAGAGGTGGTTTTATAAGGTAAAGGGCACTAGGCACTGCCTACAAATAGAAAGACAACGATTGTGCAGAAAACCACCTGTATGAGGGCAGGACACAGGAGGCAATGCCCAGTGTACTGCCTGGAAAATGAGCCGAAGGAAAAGGAGTCTAAGGCTGTTTCATGGTTGAACCATGACACTCAGGTCACACAAAAACTATATTGGTGTTTCTTCCCTGCCTACACTATTGATAGCATAAACAGCAGGAAGGCCAGTGCTTCTGAGAAACTGGAGAGTCCAAGAGATCTTGTAAATTTCAAGACTCATTATACTAACATGATAGTTGTTTTAATCCTGTCCAGTTCCTTGTATAAAATCCCAACTCATATGGTATATCCACTCACATAAATAGACATGCATCCTCAACTAAACCACACAAAAAAGAGAGTAGATTCTGTGGCCTTGGTGTGTATTGGTGAGGTGATTTTCTCTATTCAATTGTATGTGAATATTTGAAGGGTAGTGGGCACCTTTGAAAAGTGCAGCTTCTTCACTGTGTGACAGTGTGTCCTCACATGGGCAGGATTTTCTACCCTTGCATGTGAAACCTATGGCTACTTTAAATCTCCTGTTGGGAACATTTGTGAACTTCTTCATATTTTACTCATCCTAATCAGATCACTGGATATACATATACATATATGTTTATATGATTTATAGTTGTAATCATATGATATATAATTATAATTACATGATCATATAATGATATATAATTATACTGATATTATATATATTGATATATATATAATTATATATACTGATATATAATTATATATCATATATATTATATAATTATATGTGATATATAATTATAATTATAGGATATATAATATAATTAATTATGTATAATTATTTAATATAATTATAATACAATGTCAGTTTTATAGTTGGTGAATGCAATATTAACTAAACAGTCCTAGAAGACAAGACATCATTAGGATACAGTTGAACATCAAAAAAGTATAAAAGAGCATGCTTTCGTTGTGGATCCTTATATATTAAAGGATAACAAAAGAATATTATCAAAACCCACCTAGCCCTAACCTCCAATAGAGCAACTGAAGGTGACAAAATAGACTGGGGTGAACATGCAGTTGGGGAATCACTCCTTCCACACAATGCCCAAGGCAGAACTCATGATGAGACAACAATTCAGATGACTTCACTAAAAGTGATTTCTGTCCTATCTAATCACTGTTAATATATAATATATTATATATAATAAACATATATTTACCTGGAGGTCAGCGAGTCACATTCTATTTTAGACACATCTTTGTGTTCTGAAATCAAATCAGAAATGTCAGTCATGCCTTATGTATACTAAACATTTGACAAAATGAAATTTTATTTAAATAATAAAAATATGAATTAAAAAGATATACTTCCTGAAAGGCACAGAAAACAAAAATAAAAAAACAAAAAAAGAGAGAAAACAAGCAAAAAACCCAGACCAAAAATCAATGAATATGATGCAGTTAAAGTTGTTGATATTTATCAACATATATCAGTAAAGACCTTCAATGTCCATGGTTTAACTATTAAAGAATTTTAAACAAAGATGGTCAGAGTAGGGTACAAACAAAACATCCATGTTATCTATAAGAACTCACACAAAGTAGGGAGATGGAGGATGATATGCCATATGAACACTAATCATGAGAATGCTAGAGAGCTATATTAAAGCCAGGCAAGCAAACTTCAGAGTAGTATAAGTTGTCTGGTATAAAGACAACAATAAACTAATAGAAGAACAATTTTTGTGGAGATGTAATTGTCCCAAGTGTGCATAAACTCTGGGTGAAAGTCAAAATACCCAACAGAAGTATGGATACAACTGCAAAGAGAAATAGATGATGTCAGTATTATAGTTGGTGAATGCAACATCTATTAAACAGTTCTAGAAGACATCACTAGGATACAGTTACACATCAAAAAGAGTATAAAAGGGTATGCTTTCATTGTGGATCCTTATATATTAAAGGATAACAAAAGAATATTATCAAAACCCACCTAGCCCTAACTTCCAATAGAGTAACAGACGGCAACAACATAGATTTGGGTGAACATGCAGTTGGGGCGTCACTCCTTCCGCACAATACCCAAAGCAGAACTCATGAAGAAACAACTCAGCTGACTTTGCCAAAAGTGATTTCTGTTCTACCTAAGCACTGTTAAAATAATTGAAGGATAAACCACACAGTGTGAAAAAATACTGGCAAACACATCACTGATGGTACACAAAGTCATGGTTCTTTGAAAAATGAGAAAAGGCAGCTAGATGAAGAAGTCCAGCAGAGCTCTAGGGCACTACCTCCGAAGATCTCTAACATTTATTTAACAAAACTCAGAATTTAAACACAGAGAGTACACCACAGAAAACTATACTTTTTTATTAATAATTTTTCACTAGTTGGTTCAACAAATCATACTGGGCTATATGATGAGGAGAAAGTCTATGGGAAGTGCTCAGTTTTCCATGAACACTCACCTCATCAGAGATACTGTACCAAATGACTAAACAAATGCACCCATAAATGTGATCTTCTTTTTAAGAACACTCACAAACATTCCATTCCCAAATAAAGTAGCTTCAGAGACTATATGATCCATTTCTAAAGATTAGGAGACCAAACCTCAAGAGAAATAACAATGACCTGTCACCCACAGTAGAGTAAATAAAGCAGTCAGGCTGTAGGGTGAGAAATTGTCCTGCTTACTCTGCACGAGCTTTTTCCCTATCAAGTTGCCCTCTCCACATTTCATTCTTTGATGGGTGCTTGCAAGTTAATCAAAGACCACATATGTGAAGAAATGACACATTTGGACTCCAGAAACTAAAAGTCTCTCTGTGAAGATACTGTCTTGCAAATTGGGGATTTTGGAATTCCTGAGGGTAATCAAAGCCTGTGGACACCTCACCTGGACTGAGGATTTGCACAAGGTCCTCTGCCAGCCTGGTGTCCACAGCCAGATGCCCATGGAAGCTGTTATCCAGGGTGAGGAGGTCCTTGAGATGTTGATACAGGAGAAATGAGGCATGTCTCCCTTGCTGCAATTTCTTACGAAATAAAGACAACTTCTGGGCTTGATCTTGAATGTGGAAACTGCATTTCCTAGTGCAACAGATGGAAAATAAAAGCCAGAAATGACCAACCAACTGTGGGAATATCCTTAAAACAGTTCTAAAGCAAGATTCAGGTTTACTGGCCTGCCTATTGCAAAGGAAAACAAAGGTGAACACAGGTGTCCTCCTGTGTCAGAAAGTGTTCCTGTAGGATTTCTCAACATTCTCCTCATCTACTCTTCTCTATACAAAATGAGGCATTTCTTTCTCCCAGTGGTGCCACTTCAGGGCCTCATTGGCTATAAACATCTCTATGTCAGTAGAGACAGTGCATTTCTTCAGGGAAGCAACAGAAATGTGTCAGTTTGGAGCTGGGATTAATTGTAGGAAATGAAAGAAATGGAATTGCACAGGTTCAGGAAGACACAGGCTTTGTGACTAAAGGGTAGCGAGGTGTCACTCGTCAGTAGAATTTTAAACATAGCAAATGTGGCTGCAGTTGTATAGTATCAAAGGTGGAGAACATGTCAAATGTCCCATGATTGTCCCCTTTAAATTAATTTTATATTAAAGTAAGCTCAATACAATTACAGAAGCACAAATGAGAATCTTTGTTAAAAATGCATTGCATCCTCTGCCAAGCAGTTTGTTCCCTAAGTTTTCACAGCTCATTGTCATTGTGTACCTTCCATGTGTTTCTACTTTCCTGTCCATGGGCCAGGCTAGCTCCCAATTCCCCTACCTAGGTTGGCACAGTTAGGCATTCACACACCTTCCACGCTGTCTGCACTGCACACAGCCCCTTACCTCAGATTTCTAGCCAGGCTCAGCTTCTCAGTGATACTTGCTTCCTTGTACTTCTCGCCCAGAACAGACTCGATAATGTCTTTGAATTTTTGACAGTCTGAGAGGGACAGATGCACCTGCCTCAGTAGACAGTTGCTGCTTCTTGCAGGAGGGGAGGCTGTACCCATCATAATGATAAATGACACCATAGCACAAGCATTTGGGTATGCAGATCCACATTTTCATTCTCCAATCTCTTATAGAAATGACAGTTCAAGGTCTCCATTTTGGAGATAAGGAATGTAAACTTTTAAATCCCATAAATTGAAAACTATTCAACTAGTATAAGCAGAGTCAGAATTTGCATCCCATGATGTCTAAATCTGTAGCCAATAAAGCTATTAGTACTAAGCCTGTAGCTTTGAAAGTCAAGCAAGTAGGTGGGCTGGAAGCAGCAATAATCATTATTCTTATATTGGGACTGAAAATATTCCTCAGTTGCCATTGTTATAAGAAAAAAAGTTTCTCAAAGAGAAACAGATCTCAGTGTTGGCATTGTGAGAGGCACTTTTTAAAAATTTATTTATTTAATAATTTTTAATAAGAAATAACAATAAGATAGTTAGTTTCCAAACACATTAGTAGTACATTCGCAATAGTTGACACATTACATAGTGTTGTCTTCATAATAGTTACACAGAGCATAGGGTGTAGACATGAAGAATTTTCTGATCAATACTGGTAAGGAAAGAGGAAAGAAAAAGGTAAAGAGAGAAAAAAAAGAAAGAAAGAAAAAAGAAAAAAAATTCTTCACTTTGACCTAAGAGGAAGTAGCTGTATACACAGCCTAGTGTTCCTTATTTGCATTGGGTTATCGGTGAAACTGGCAGTGTTGGAGGTTGTTGGTTTAAGCCGACTCTGAATCAACACTCCCCCCCTTTTTTAAACAGCTCTAAAAGACCAGAGTGACAGGTATCCCAAGCATGAAAAATCTTTTAAAGGTTCTTAGGAACAATTTTGTGTACATAAATGCATGGATTTGTTCCTATTATGCTTCCTCTCTTTTCTGCTTCCAGTCACTTCATTGTTTAATCCTTAAGTCTTTGATTGCCATTCAGTTGCGCTGTAAGCATTTTATTAGAATATACTGGGGTGTTCCTGACTAGAGCTAGGTATAAACATAGATCACATGCTGAGAAAGTTGAAGGGAGGAAAAGACTTCAAACCTGGACTGGAGGAGGACCTCGCGCCCGCCGTGGGTAAGCTGCCTCCGCCCCTCTGCCCCTCCTCTGTGTTCCTGCGCCTAACTTCCTGTTCCAGCCTCAACCTGACCCGGCTGGGTCAGGATCCTTGGCCTGCCTTCTCCTTCCCCGCTTCCCCCACCTCCTTTTTTGTTGAATCTCTCCAGCCCAAGCTCCAGCACCGAACCCATCAAACATCTCGTCTGGCAACCGATCTGGTCCATGAGCCTACCAGGACTACTCAATCCCAAAGCTCCACCTCCACTTACAGACACACCCACGGGGCTTCACAGCAGCTAACAGCCCGAGCTCCAACACAGAGTCAGGAACCTCTATAGGTGAACCAACTTGGAGTCTCCAGACCAAAGGCCCATAGACACAGCATAATGTCACCAAAGTGCAGAGGTCGCTTCCATACAAAATGATAACAACAAGGAGTAGGAGGCAATCTCAGGGTCTCTGCCCACCCAAATCAAATACAGAAGACACTACCATGGAAGAAAATGGGAATCATGCAGATGAAACCTCTGAATGGGTAGCATCTGAGGCAGACAGACAAGTGCAGAAACTTATAGAGCAACTGAGATAACAGATAATGTCTGAAGTAAAAAAAAGAAACATGAAGTGGAAAAACGGCTGGAGAAACGTATAGAGGACTTAAGAGCAGAAATAATATCTAAAGTTGACAAAGACATGCCTACATCAATAGCATCCCAAGTAGGGGAACAACTACACAAAAGTAGAAAGGAGAACAGAACAGAAATAATCTCTGTATTAGAGAGAGAAAGAATAACCATAATGACAGACTTCAATACTATTAAAGAAGACATTGATAAAAAATTAGAGGAGAATAGAAAAATGATGAAGTCCCTGACGGAGGAATATAGGAAAGACATAGATCGCATGAAACAGTTTGAAAAAGATATACAAGAAAGTAAAATCTCGATCACAAGTTGGCAGAGCCAAATGAATGAAAATGAAGATAAGAGTTTCGGATCTTGAAGACACAGTTGAAGCCAGTGAAAGAGTAACAAAGAATCTTTTAAAAACGACCAGAATAGAGGAAAAAATAATTCATCATCTGCAAGATGATGCAAAAATGAACAACGTGAGATTAATGGGAATCAATGAGAAAGAAGGAGTCAATACAAATGATATAAAAAGAATATGGGCAGAAGTAATAGCAGAAAACTTCCCAAATATGAAAAAAACAATCAGACATTCAGGTAACTGAAGCCTACAGAACTCCAAATAACATCAACCCAACTAAAAACATGCAAGACATATGATAGTCAAGATACCAGAAAACCAGCTGAAGAATAATATACTAAAAGCTGCTAGAGAAAAGAAACAGATCACATTTAAAGGAAAACACATCAGAATAACAGAGGATTTCTCTTACAAACCATGAAGTCAAGAAGAGCATGGAGCAGAGTGCTTCAAGTCCTCCATGAAAACAAATTTCAGCCCAGACTACTATACCCGGCAAAACGCTCCTTTAAGTATGAGGGAGAAGTGAAATATTTCCATGACAAGGAGCGACTAAAGAATTTCATGACATGAAAGCCAGTGCTACATAATATTCTAACAAATATTTTAGAGAGGGACCAAAATGACCCAAATCAACAAATGAAAACAGAAAGATCCCACCAAATAGAGTAAGCAACTAAACATAGGAGGAAAAAGTGGTAAACACTAGCGAATAACAGTCATGTCAGCCATAAGTCAATATATTTCAATTATAGCCATCAATGTAAATGGACTCAATTCTCCAATTAAAAGAAGCAGACTTGTAGAGTGGATAAGGAAACAGAGCCCAACAATGCTGTATACAAGAAACACACTTAACCCATAAAGAAACTCGTAGGCTTAAAGTTAAAGGTTGGAAAACAATACTACATGCTCCAGCACCTCAAAAAAAAAAAAAAAAAAAAAAAAAAAAAAAAAAAAAAAAAAAAAAA